>CAJVPY010001903.1:0-17777 GCA_910591965.1 Dentiscutata erythropus | reverse complement strand
GGGTTAGGGTTAGGGTTAGTGGTTAGCGGTTAGGGTAGAGTGTAGTATATACCAAAATTTTGTGAGAAATTTTTTTTTGTTAGAGCTCGAAAGGCAGTTTCATAGACGGCATTTTGAGCTATTTCAAAATTTTAAAAAATTTCTTTATTTTTGTTACACAAAATTAATTTGCACATTACACCTGATCTTCAAATTTAATTGGTCAATTGTTAAAAGGCGATGTATAAGCACATCGCAGTAGTACCCTAGCCATGGCGAAAAAAAACCTACTATCACGTGATGACGATCACTTCCGACCTACTGATCTACAACTCGATTAAAAATCAATGCTATACTTTCCAGCCAATCATTATCGAGAGCTAAAAAAAATTTTTTAAGATTTCAATTATCAGTCACTAACTATAAAGTTTATTATATTAACATCTTCGAAAGTACAAGATTATGAATTCTGGTTCTAAAAAATATTTATTGAGCTTTATTTTTAAACTGCTAATGTAATTTTATACCTACCAGTACACTAAGTACTAATCGAATTTACCATACATGTAGTTAATAATAATAGTGATAGAGACGGTTTTACAGTTATATAATTTATGAACAGATAAGTAACATTTTATTCGCTTTTAATAACTAAAAGAAAGCTAAACTAATACTACTCTAGAAAATTAGGATCTCGGTATATCAAGACTCAAGTCACAAATATCGTTGAGTAAGAATCAGGTAATCTTTTAACTTTAAGGATCCACACCGTCAATGCAACCAGAAAGAAAGTTTCCCATTTTTTGGGTCCCAAGTTTTTTGCTGTGTGCGGGCATTTAGTTTTTCTTCGCATTCTTCAATGGCTTTGGCAAATGGCTTCAAAAGGATATCGAAATTCTTTACGAATTGATCATTGGTTTTCTCTCTTTCGTACAACATTAATGCTGAATTAAAAATCTTATTATAGTACGCTAATTTCTCTTTTGCTTGATCTATTGTATTATTTTTTGTCTCTAATATTGCATTTTGTAAGTTGCTAAAACTTATAGATGGTTCTTCTGTATTATCTATTAGATTCAACTTATTCATCTCCCAGGGATCATTTTCTTGGCAAATCGTTGGTATTGTTGTATCAGCATCGAAAATGAGTAGGGGATAATCATGTCGACGCATTGTTTTCTTAAATGTTGGTAAAAAATAGATTCTGTTTTTTTTAGCAACTAAATGCTTGCACAATAGATAAGGACTATGCAGGTACGCTGGGCAAGAACATGTCCAGTTAATTATATTGATATGGTATCTTTCATCCATACCAAATTCAATATTTGTAGCAGCATATTTATCCCAATCACTCTGAAATGCTTGCCACCATGACGGAAGATTACGGTTTGTATTATAATGGGTTAGCTTTAGGTCAAAATCTGGTATTAATTGCTCTGCAAGAATTTGTGTAAGCCGATCTAGACGAGGTCTGTTATAAGTATACTTATATTTATATTTGATTACTCGCCAGTGGCTTTCAGTAATCATTGTTGTTCGGGCTAGAGGAATTGCTTGTGAATAAGCTGAACGAGCAAACAATTTCCATTCCTTCCTGTTGTACCAGTTTATCCACAAATGGGGAAGATTATCAGCCCGGCAGCATTGATATACCTCTTGCGTACAAAATCGATATATTTGTGCAGAATTCAAAAATGTGTTTTTTGCTATTGGAATTAATGGGTGCATGTTTGCATGCCGTTTAACCATACTTACAATTTTTTTAATTTGATCATCAGAACACAAGCTTCCAATCTTGTTTTCTGGAAACCACGAAGGGTCAATAAAATCAAACTGATGGGAGGCTTCAGCTGCTTTTTCTTTTGAATAACCTGATGCTTTTGGTTTTTTATCTTTTAGGCGTCGTCTAATTGCATGATCTAAATGCCAGTAACATAATTGTATATTCGCTGTCCACGACCAAGCCTCTTCTACTGCTGATATTTCTCCTGCATCTTTATCTAATAGAACAAAGGCTGGCAATAATCCCTCATTCCGAAGACTACTAAAAAACTCACGTAGGGCTTGTACACGTGTGCAGGTTGTGTTTTTTGGATTATTATATGATTCTTCTGTTCCATCACACATCAAAAGAAACAAATATGCTAGTGGCATTCCATACCCCCTATGGTTAGCATTTACAACGAACAATTCAAACCGTTCTTGGTTGGTTTTAAAGGTAGAATCTATGATAATTTCTTTTAAATTTTTAATACCAATACGTTCTAACAATGGCGTAGTAAACCCAATAGCTTTTACAAAACTATTTTTTACATAGTAGGTAATTTTGAAGCCTTGTTGTTGTTCAAGATATTTTTTCGCTGATAAGAGCTGATCTGTTGAATCGAACATATATGTTTGCCTGCTAAAAATTGTTACCCAATAATATACTTGTTCTTTTGTGTGTATATTAACATTAATAAGCTTATGCTGTTGAAGAAGCTCATATAATTTAGAGCTTTGTAAATTGTATTTAATGTTATCTCTAATCCATTCTTTCGCTGCAGCTGGAAACTCAACCTGTCTATACTGTGGATGCTCGTGTGCTAATTGATGGCTGCATTGAACAATTGCGCGTTGTTTTTGTGGATCAATGGTAAATATCATATTTCCCATACATGCGTATCTATTTATTTGAGGACGGATTTCACTTTTTCGTTTCACTGGTGTATTTTCAGGCCTCTGCCATTGTCTGTCCTCACGTTGTGTACATCCAAGATATACAGTGGCACAACCAGCTAGTTCTTTCTTACTAGTGTTAAGATATATTTTTCGCACCTCCCAATAGTAACCAGATCCATATTCAAATAGTAAGAGAAGTACGTTGGCAAGTTGATGAAAGCTTTCTCTAATTGCTTTTAGATCTTGTGCGTCAAACTGGGATTCCCGGTTCAAAAAAATATTTTCAACAAGTCTTGAATCCAACTCAATTTCGAAGATTAATTTTACTGGTTCATCTGAATCTTCTAAATCTCGGAACTGCTTAGCAACGAGTTCTTGTACTTCATCTAAGGTATAAAGAAGTCCGTTTATGTTATCATTCTCATTAACTTTTTCCAAAGATTCTGAAGACAGTTCTTGAGGAATATCATCGTCTAATTCAAGACCTACAAGGTCAGAAAGAGATCTGCTAGAATTATTAATTGTCTGAGTTACTGTGGTATTAACGCTTGGCATTGGCATATTTAAGCTAGCTTCAAGCTTTGTTTTTTTTCTTGTTAGTTGGTCTACTCTTTTTCGCGCATTCTTATGTCTAAGATGGCATGGGTTACAGGTTGCATGTTCGTATTGTGGGTTACCTTTATATAAACGACAAAATTCTTCTTTTTTTCTCTTGTTACCACAATTTGAGCATGTTTTTATGCTAGAGCTTAGATTAGAAAATTCGATAAGATCTTTACTATTCATTTTCTATTAGATTTTCTTTATGATTGTATTATGTTCAAGAACTAATTTTTATTTTTTTTTATATTTATACTTGAGAATAGAAGTTTATCTTTATTATAGAAAAAATATGTCCTTTTTATAGAAATATAGCGGTGAAGAAATATAACCTATTAGTTTCGAAGAATTTAAGAAGTTCGTTCATTCTATGAGGCTTTGTTATATGCAACAGAAATTTTTTCATTCTGATATTCTAAATTAGCTAACATTTTCTTATGTCCTATTAATCATTCGATTTCACTACCATGAATTTCACGTTTGAGTTTTCATACACGGCCACAGTATTAACTTTGATAAGTATTATTAATGCTTCGCCTTATTTTTGTGGCCCATTATTAACTCAAATATTCAACTTATTTTATTATATGCAGTTTAAATAATCGGCTTAGATTAGGCCTTTATCTGGATAAGCATAATTAATGCTTTATCTGCTTTTCGCGATGCTGTTACTAATCTAACGAATGTAACTTTAATTTAGTAATTTGGCAGATATATTGCGGATTCAACACGCTTAGAATCATGGGTTTGGAGCCACAATCTTACTCAAATAAGTATTATTAGTGCTCCTGTGGCGCTATTGTGAATTTGGCAAATTTAACCTTATTTGGTTTTATTACCAGGTTCTAGATCACGATTTTACTAAATATGTATTATTATTCAATGCACTATCTTTTTCTATTGCCTATTATTAATCCAATGCTAATATTGAATTATGTTATAGATTACTCAAGTTTAAAATCGTGGGTTTCAAATTACAATTTTAATTGTATAAACCTATTACCCGAATAAATATTTAAAGAATATCGTATTGCAAATCAACTTTGCATTTTATAATTCAGGTTGAACAAAAATTTTACTAACCCTTCGTTATTATATTAGCGATTAGATAAGTATATGGTATTTAATAAGATATGTGTTTATAAAAACGTTGTGTATATTTTTAATTAAACTGACTTTATAAAGTAATGTGTTTGAATAATATTTAGAAGCTATATATAATTAAACCAAGTCAGTGAATTAAAATAAAATTAGCTTAAAATGAAATTTTGTAGTGTAAAATAGACAAGCCACCAAAAAATGCAAAATTTCAGGGTGCACTCTTTTAGCTTCTTTTTAGCGTTAGAGTAGAATTTATATTAAACAAGTATAAGTAAGACTTAGAAGACTAAATATAATCTGATTTCATTAGGATCCGCGACAGTAAAATTAATAAAATTAATATATAGTTTATGTGAAGAGCATTTTTAAATGTATTCGTTGAAATATTTAAATTTAAAAATAAGTGTAAAAAAAATTTTAAAATGTTTATATTTAGCGCTTGAGAAATTATTTATATATTAATTTTGTTGACTATATTATTAATAATTTTTATATTTAGCGCTTGAGAAATTATTTACATCTTAATTTCGTTGACTATTTTATTAATAATTTTTAATCTTTTCGCTCAAAAGACGGTAATAGACATCTGGTCATATGATAGTAATTGTCATGCCAATTTCCGATATTAGTAAGGTCGGAAATGATCGTCATCACGTGATAGTAGGTTTTTTTCGCCATGGCTAGGGTACTACTTTTAATATACATCGTCTTTACCTACACATAATCTGTAACCCGAATTTTTTAAAACAGTGACCAAAAAAGCTGGTGTTCATAAAAGAAAATTGTTGATCATATTTTTATAATAATCTGACCCTTTAGATTGCTTTTTTATTGGGCTGTCTTGGCATTCGCGCAAAGACACACTTGGTTAACTATTTGACACATGGCAAGGGTAATTATCTATAGTGATATGGTAACTTAGGAGTTATCTTTATTGGGCTACCTCGATGTTAGCGCAAAGATACACACTGGATCAGTTGCTTAAGCCACTTGTTAAATATTTGATTTTCAAGGCGATAAATAAGTAATTAAAGGAGTTTCTTGCCAATAAGTTTACTAATTCTCAAGAAGAGTTAGTTATATCTTTTTTTATTGAAGAAACTTTGACTAATGAAAAAATATTACGACTTTGGTTGTAATGATTGACTATTTTAATAGTAATAATCCAGAGTATTATTATTAAATGAGTCAATAGAGCGCCTCCATTATTATTTGCCTGAAATTTTGACTTACAGTATTTTATTACGAAATTTTAAAAAATTCTCGGGCCTTTTCGTTAGGGGTTTTTAGGGTTAGGTTAGGGTTAGTGTTAGTAAAAAAAGTATATGTGAATTTTAGTAGGTATTGTAGATTTACTATATATTAGGATGAACCTGGAACTATTGCTACGTCCGATGCCATCACGTCTGACTCCAACAGGGAGAGTCCTGAAGTAAGTTTCCTTTAATTTTTTGATGGATATAATTTACATATAGTTTAACGTATCTAATTGATTTTTATGGATCTCGAAGTCGAAGTAGAAGTTGAAGGCAAATAATAAGTTAATATACATTATTCATATCAGTGTTGTATTTATAGTCTTATCAAATTTTGACAATAAATTATTCATGTTCTGAAAACATAAGGTCCCGAAAAATATACAGTTTATAATCGATTTCTCTAAAATGGATTAATTATTATATAATAAGTCTATTTTGTTTTTGTACTGTACTATAGTCTATTAACGAATGATCAAAATTAATGGATTAAATGATGTTTTTATTGCTAATATTGTAACCTCTATTAAAAAGATCAAATTATAAGTTTTTTTTTCTTTTTTTTTTTCTTATTATAAATTAATTAAATTTTCTACAGACATTTAGAGATGGAAATTACGTAATTTTTCTATATAAAATTGATAAAAATGGATAAGTTATATGTTTTTTGGCTTATTTCTATTGGTTAATTAAAAAATATATTTTCGAAAATTTAATTTTTAGCGAATCAAAATGCAAGAATTCAAAAAAATATTAAATTTCAATATGAAATTTTTGAAAATGGGCCATTTCCATTTCTAAGTGTCCCACACTATATAAATTTAATAAATATTTAATTAAGACATCAAATTAAACAATAGAGGATTAAAATACAGGTATTAAATTGGATATAATCATATAATGGTTATTAATGTACTAATATTTCGGATGATCCTGTCTAGCTTGTACTCGAATATACTTTAGATGCGATGGGTAAAATTCATTCGTTGGAAGTGGAGAAGTATTCTTTGTCATTAAGAGTCCAAGCAGCGGAAGAAGAGATTTCTACCCTGCGACAGAAAGTTCAACATTTAGAGAGCGAAGTAATGAAATTAAAAGCAAAACATAAACATTCATAAAAAAAATAAATAAAGGATCAATGTGACGAGTTCGCAAACGATATTTAAGGGTTTGTATAATTCATGAGCTTTTGATTATAAAAAATTTTTTTTTTGATTTATACTTTCTTGTTTAATATCAAATATACTTTATAATTAGAGATGTAGAACGTAAGCGATTTACTTAAATAATGGATTTAGATCAATTACTGTAAAAGACATACAAGATGTACTTACAAGTTATTTAAAATGACATTTTAGAACATTATGATATTTATTTGTACAAAAATAAGTGGAGTCGTTATATCATGCAAGGTATGCATATATAGTACGTATAGGATAATATTTGAGATTTTGGGATTTAAGACATGGGATGGATTTGGGATTTGGGATGGAGTTTGGAATTAGGGATGGAGCTTGGGATTTGGCGATTTGGGATTTGTCTGGTTTTACCACATAGGATTTTAGACTTGACCGGACAATGGACAAATCCCAAATCCCAAAAGTTTGTCCGGTAAGTATAATTGTGGGGCGAACCAAAAAAACCTTAAAGCCGTAAATTAAGTCTAAATTTATGTTTTGAATGGACTGGAATTTGGGATTTGGGATGATACTGGAATGAATTTGGCCTTATGGGATTTCAAGTATAATTGGAAAATCCCGTTTGTCCGGGTTTGTCCATGGAAACATCCCAAATCCCAAATGTTTGTGCGGCATGTAGACACGTAATTCTAAGAAAAAAAAAAAAATAGGATAAGATTACGGCATCAACTGCCACGTTAATTTTTACGCATATAAAATAAATTACAGTATATGTAGAATTGACACTAGTATAATTAAATTTTTATCGATTTGTACATTTTTTTTATTTTAAAATAATATAAAGAATTTCAAATGCAACTTATATGCCCTTCTACATCCAAAATTGTCCGTAAGTTTCATACTATAGCAAACCAAAAAATTCTATTAAAATACCATCGTGCTCTTTAAACTAAAAGATCCTTAAATAAATCCTTAAAAACTACAATTTAAGAAGAAAAAAAAAAGGTTATGAAATTTATCACACGTATATATGTATATATACACAACATATAAATTATACCAAAACGAAGAATTGATTGTTTTAAACGGTTAAACAAAATTTTCAAATTTCTTTTTTTCTCACCTATTCAGCGAAAGTAAAACAACAAAAAATAACCAAGCTTGAACTGAAATAAAAAATAATGCATTCATGCGTGTGTGTTGTAGTTAACTACCGAACGGTAGTCATGTAAGCCTTTACTCGGTGGAAAAAAATGTATGATGTATGAGATTATGATCGTATTGAAGGATATGAAAAATAATAATAATAATAATAATAATAACAATAATAATAATAATAATAATAATACGCCTAATAATAATCCATTCTTACATAAATATCTTTCAGCTATTACATTCAAATTATTTTAATAATGGAGTTAAAATATTCAGGCATTTCGTTGTTGGTCCCTAGATGAACTTTCATAACTATTTCTTCGTGAATCATTTTGTTCACCAGCCAATAAATAAGTTTCGGAATTTTCAGACATGAAAGAAAGACGTTCAATATATCGATCTACTGAAGAATAAGAAGGTGGTGGAACAGTAATATCAGAAAGAGAAATGTCCAAGCCTGCATCCGGTATTTCATTAATGATACCATTATCAACATGTGAATATTGTGAACGAGGAACGTCTTCGGATGGACGCCCTCTAGAACTTGACTCTAATAAAATTGAGCCCCTTTCAGAACCATATGCAGGTGGTGGAGCAAGTGTTCCCATTGTTGGGGCAAGACCCCATTTTTTAACGTTTGCTTCAATAAAAACAAACCCTATTTGACCAAAATTAACATGAACAGTGCATGGACCATTTGCTCCAACGGTTGGAAACAGATTCATTTTCATTCCGGTAAATGCATCATCCAATTTTTTACCATTACGTGTAAAGAAAACGGTACCAGTCCTTGGACGATATCCAATACCGACAACATCACCTTGATGAAAGTGAGGACCATAAGGTTTTCCGTTGAATGGTGAATTATAATATTTAGATCCAGTATCTGAAAAATATGCAACTGACTGACGATTCCAACCTATTTTCATTTTTTTTTTCAATAATATCATGTTATTAAAATTTTTTTCATATAAAATGAAATTTATAGAAATGCGTTTATTATTACCTGGTAATCGGAATAAAGGATAAGGTTTAGTCGCCAATCCGACAGCAACAGTTGTTGTTGATGGTTTATCATACATTTTACATTCCCAATAATATACTTCTTGTTGTTTTGGTAATGGAAGATTGGTTTGCACACAACATTCACTATCATAAAATGCGATTTCAGTACGACATTCTACGAAACAACTTGTATGCTGAAGATCCGGTTCGAATTCCCACGCGGAGACTCCTTTTTCCTGAATAGAAAGGAATTGGGTTAAGGTAATTTCTGTAGGAATGCTATCGGGTGGATAAGTTTCTTGAAAAGCTTAAATTTTTTAGAAAAAGAAAGCGAATGAAAGAAAAAACAATTTAATATAAGACCAAATAATATAAAGTAGAAAAATAAAGGATCGATTGAAAATAAGGTATAAAGTTACTTCGCGCGCGTTCATAGTTTTGTCGTGCGGCATCGTCTAGAGTTTCAACCAAACTAGCTTCTGCTCGAGCAATCTCAGGATCATTAACATCAGGAATCCTATTTTTATCGCCCACAATCAGTCGTCGTCGAATAAACGCCCAAATTATTAAAATTCCAATTATGAAAATGATGCCAAGAACAACAAGTGTAACAACAGTTTTAGAACCACTATCATTGTTATTACTTTCGTTAAATTCCTTATTGTCGGCAGCAACCACCAAGGGCTGTAGTAAAACTATTATTGACATTGTTGTTGAATGGAAGCTGGAACTCCGATGGACTCCCATATTCTTCAATATTCCCAATGAAAAATTCCGCTGGAAGAATAAACGAATAATCCCAATAGGAGTGAATATAATGCTAACCAATAAAAATACACATATAGTAGCCAATCAATAACACATAATCATGTGAATACCATCATATATACTATCATATTAGCATATTTATTATATATAGTTTAACACGTATCGATGATTTAGAGTACCATATTTAATGTTATTATTCGATAAATTTTTTCATCAATTTTCTTGGGTGTTAAAAATACTGATACGTAGTATTAATGTTAAGTGCACTTAACTGTTAACCCTCGCTAATATCAACCTCATTAAACCTATAAAATGCTCATACATGTCAACTATGTCAACTTAAACATGATCCTTTATTAGTATCACTATCAACATGAATATAAAAGTGATATTTATTATTACATATAGAAAAAAAAAAGAACAGGCCAACATTTTTCACATTTTTTCAATCTGCGCCATCCGAAATGCTCGAGATGAATATGATTTTACGTAGTAGGCAAAATCCGGCGGCCTACGTCCGCGAATTGCGTAACCGACTTTGATACATATATATATCCATATATATACTTGTATGTATGGGTTTACTAATTTATCTTATTTTTTTTGGTAGATACTCGATTAGAACTTGAAGCAAATTAATAATAGAATTTAACCACTACATCTGGTGGATACACATGGTACCATTTTTGTCAACCATTACTTTTTAAAGATTAATAATACATAATAAGACATCATTTTAAGGACATTAAATAAATAAATTTGATACGTACGTATTGAAAGTTGATCATCGACAAAATCCTTGAATTTTTTTAGGTGCAAATCTTAATATATGTAATGGTAGGCCGGGTAATACTGGTTATAGTCTTCAATAATGATATATAGTAGTTTTTTGGATCGATTTTTATATATATAGATATAAATCATTGCGTGATATTACACAAGATTTTTGTCAAGATTAAAATAATCTGTTATGATTGATTGAGCCTGGTGAAATGGTAAAATTTGCAATTTATCTGTTAGGAGAAGCAAAGTAGATTTTCTGGTTTTCATATCTCGGCTGGATCAATTTTTTTCAATTTAAAATTTTTTTTATTTAATATATATTAAACGGTTTTACTATTCTGTTTCTATTTCTCAAAACCGTACTAAGTAAACTGCATCCTAACCTTAAATTTTAGCAAAAATAACAATATAATATATATATATAGTATCTGTATATTACTGTATTAAATATAAACTTTTTAAAAAATTACGTATACGTATTTATACACAATAACCAGGTAGAAGTTTTTATATATAAAAATTTAGAAAAAAAAAGCCAGGTGGCCGGGTTTGTTCAGAAGTAATGACATGAAAACCAGAAAATTAACTTTGCTTGGCCTTATGCTCTACAATCGACTCTAAATCTGAGTTCTAACCTGACTCAACCTCGAGTAGCATATACTATGAGGCACTGTACGTATGTACGTTGGAAAGTGAGGATGGACTCAAACTGAAATGCGTCAATAGAAAGAGAAGTGATTGGGTATTTAGAACTCACGATTACGAGCAGAATCACTAGTTTACATACTGCAAATTCGATTCTGTCATATGAGTGCTACAAAGGGAAAAAGGCCGTTCGGACTTTCGAGTATGTTATAATCAATATACTTGAAAGTCCGAGCGTTTTTTTCCCTTGACAGCACTCATAATTTCATAATAAACAATCCTTTAACAATTTAATTTAAACAATGTTAGTTACTGTAATAAGAATGGCTGTTCGCCAACTTTTTATAAAGAATAACTAACGATAAAACATTCGGAAATCGAAAATACTAAAAATACTATAGAATATTAAAATAGCCAGATACTATGTTGCCTATTACACAAAATTCAAAGTTCAGACTAGACACCTCCAAAAGCCAGTAATAACACTAACATTTGTCAAAGGCCGGTTAACTGGATCCTACTCGCCAAAGAGAAGTCTACTAAGGTACGCTGCAGACACCCTTATCAAGCCATAGCAATTTCCTCTAAGTATGTAATACAGTACAAATTATTGATAATAATGTTCTTAATTAAATTAAGAAATTATAAATATATTCTTTTTTTAATGAAATAAAACTTATAAAAAAAATCAAATCAAATAAATAGATAAAAATATTCGGATGTTAAAAGTTGAACAAATGAACAATGAATTACTGTCTATTTTTTGATCGGATCAGATTTTTATTACCGGTTGGCGGGTGACCCGTGGCTGACCCACCGGGTTGCTAAAACTCAACACGGATTATCCATCCACTCGGGTCCAATCCAGATCATATTAAATTTTTGTAACCATGTAATCGGGTAAATTACAGTTCGCGTAATATGATCGAATGGCTTACACAACCTGCATAGATGTTAATTAAAAATTCAATTAGTAGTATATAATCCTTTAAGAGAATTAACCAGATCTAGTTTGAATAAAATTCAGTTAGGTTCTCTAGTGTTTATTTAAGAAATTTGTCGAAATACTGTTAGAGCGTAGTTTCGTACATACTGAACCAGTAGATCTTACTCTAGGAAATTTATGCGCCAGAATAAAACTGAGTCTTATCGTGATTTGGTAATTTTGACGTTGCTATCTCAGTTATAGTCACGTTAATTTCTACTTCTCTATAATAAACTGACTGTTCTGGAGATTTCGTTCGTTATGTAATTATACCGCGAGTCCGCTATATAATTAAATTTCTTTATACTACACCAAACACATATAGAATATTGGTATAAATAGAGATGTCTCTCATTAGGCATAACTAATTGGCTAATAATGCTTATACACGCATTTATACTTGAGTAGAGTTTTGTCAAAAAAGACCTTTAGATTGATTCACTTTAAGTCTATTTCTTACTCGGATTGTCTGATTTTTCCGGTAAATTATGAATTTAACTGTTTTCTTAAATTCTGGGCACTTAAAATTGCTGATGACTGAAATCGATAAATATCAGTCGATGTCAGTAACTTATTGATTTCGACTCGTTTTGGACAGCGAAAATTTTTTATCTGTTCCCTAACGGTTCTCCTATATATATTAACCCTATTAGCGACAATGGACAAATTTACGCCAACTTTGTCGGCGAAATTGGTTTAATAAGCGTGTCATGCCCGTAGCTTAGCATTAAATCACGTTTTAGCATTATGTTACAAAGTTACGATCACAGCACAATCCAAATTCCAGCATAGGGTTGAGTATCTTCGAAATATATTTGTATAATCTATATACAAACCTGTTCGAGCCGACATAATTGTTTGACTTGATAATTTGTCCGGAAATTTGGACTATACACCAATCCAAATATTTGATAATATATATATATATATTTATATTCAATTTATTATTCGAAACCGCTTCTAAGCGTATTACGTACTGTATTGGATTAATGCGAATTATAATTAGGTATTAATAAATTTCAATAATGAATTTCACGTGATCACGTTTCTATAGGAAATAAAATAAAATAAAATATATTGATTGAATGAATAAGACATTGAACCCTAAAAACAATTAAAAACAAAAAACCTATAACATTAATATATATAAATTTATAATAATTTCTAATTTTTAAAAAGATGTTTGCTAAATGTCTATAACTATTTATAAGCTGATATATCTCTATTATAATAAATGAAGCTATGTTAAGAAGATTGAATGTCAAATAATATTGACCTAATTGTGATATTTCTTTATTGGCAAAATTAAGATAGAATTGAGTGTTATGAAGAATTTGCCCTATGGTTTTTTTGGTAATTGCTAGCTCTATTACTACAAGAAAACGATTCATATTTGGTTAGGGTATGAATTACATAGTAAACAAAAACAAAAAAAAAAATGTACTGTGATTTCAATCAAGTTAAATATTACGATATAAAAATATGCTTTTTTTTTTTGTTAATCTTCGCGCTCTGTTTGGTGAAAATTTCTTGTCAATATTTTTTTTACCTTTTTTTTTTTTTTTTTTACCCTTATATATTTTTTTATTTTATTTGTTTATTCGGCGGTTCCGTTTTCAGTTGTTGCAATGATTTTTTCGTGAGCATCACCAGGTTCCTCCTTGTCTTCTTTTTCTTTTTCTTTTTGTTTTCTTCGTTCTTCCACTCGTCGGAGCGCTTCGTCCGAATCTATTGGTTTGGCATCACCAAACGGATTTGGTTTTGCCGATCGTGGAGTAGGTGCTTCATTTGAAGGTGCGACCGTGCTTCGTGGTTTTAGTTCTAACTTTTTACGCACTGGCACTGATGTGCCAGTATCGGATGCCACTGCACGCGTATTGATAGAAACCGAGTTTTCAGATTTTGATTTTGAAAACGATCCTGCTTCAAATTTTCTCATTGAATTGTTATTTTTACCAATTCTTTCCTCCGAACGGCGTTCACGAAAACTGTTTGACCTGCTGTTACTGAAAGCGCCGCCTCTCCATTCCGTATCGATCTTACGATCTAATCTTTCTCCACCACTTCCTCCACGATCTACTCTCTCACTACTGCGATCGCTGCGATCACTACGATCACTACGATCAGTTCGGTCTCCACGGTCTCCACGATCACGAAATCCGCGGTCTCCCCATCTCTCTTCTCTATGACTAGGTTTATCACTGAAGCGATCGTTCCTCGGAGATGAAACGGATGGTTCCCTTGGAGGGGCTCGTCGCCATTCGCCAGCCGTCCGATCTTCACGTTGTTCTCGATCACGAGCTGCTTAATAATCGAGTCCTATTAGAATCGACTATATTGCATGAGCAACAACAAAAAAAAACACATTCATAAATTCTCACGTGGTTCAGCCACGCTAACCCTGATTGGTCGATTCCCAAGCGACTACAATAATCGTAATATGGTTGATGAATATTATTGCAATATTTTAAATTTATTTATTTATGATAAATGATAATATATGTCCACATACCTCTCCGCTCAACTGCAACGCTTTTGTCAATGACTCTACGTCTTCAAATTCAACATATCCAAAACCCTTAGGTTTATCATCCCTGTCACGAAGAATTCTGATGGTAATAATCTGAAAAAAATTTAAGATGCAACATTTAATTATTGTCAACAACATGTATCACTAAATCACTTGGCAAATTTGCTGACTTTTGAATTCCTAAAGAACGATTCCACATCGTTTTCAGTTAGGTCAAACGGTAAATTTCCAAGATGCGCAGTAAATGGTGGTGATGTTGGCAAGGGTTGAGGTGGTCGTTCGGGGCGACTCCCAAACCTAGAATCACGTGTCGGTTCGCGAGATTCATAGCGTGAATCTGCATGATGATTATGCGTTTACCATTAATAATAATTGTATATAATACTATATGAAAATGTGAAATATTTTTATCAATAATATTTTAAGCAGATAATACCTCTTGAACTCGTTTTTCCGGATGGATACATCCTACTTCTATCACCAAATCCACTACCACGACGATGTAAATCATCGTGTTCTCCATGACCTGAAATCGGATCAAATAGTTGGGATTAAAAAAAATTTTTTTAATAATAGTTTACAACATATTTTAGAAAAAAATAAATTACTTGAAAAGGCCGCGGCAGCTAGATAAATCGAACGTAATTGTTTAGATTTATAATAATTGCAAAATAGTTCGACATACATTATACGAGAACTCACGCGCAGAGGGTAAATCATCCATTTCATCAGCCCAAGAGCCGGTTGCTAGTTGAATATAACAATGTTTAACGTCGAATAATTACAAAAGCGTGCCAATGAAACTAAGTATGGTTCAATTATATCCAACGTACACTGATCTGCCAAAAAATCCGTCAGGGACATTTTAGTTCCTTTCTTTTTTGAGCCTAAGATCCCGACATTGATAATAAGAAAGAATAGATCCACAATAAAGTTATTCAACTTGAAATAGTGGCCACAAATATCAGCACATCAATCGAGAAACTTCACACTCACCCATTTTGAACGTTTTAAGGATGTTAAGTATAAAAAAATCGTGCAAAGGGCAAAGTGAAAAAAAAAAATGCTACACAAAAAAAGAACTTTGCACATATGCAAATTAGTTTAAAATTTGGTGGCTGTGGACCAATCGTGAATAGTCTGCAACGTATGATCCAAGGCCGACACCGTACGTATCACCGATTTCATATCACATGATTTGATGTAGTTAGATTTGTTTATATTGTTTCACGTCAATTAATTTTTAGAGCAATACAAAACGTTGATTTAATTGACTTAGAATAGCCGTCATTTGACTAACTGTAATAAATTAAATAATATACATTACTGTAATCTTAAATTACCACTGTAGATAGAAGTAAAATTTTTATTTTTAATTTTATTACAATTTTTATTAATTTTACCAATTTTTTTTTTTTAATTTAGAATATTATATAAGCTATTACAAAAGAAGTTTTTATAACTACACTAATATGTCTAATATGTGTATCATATTTTTAATTTTTTATTTATCACTACTATAATTTAAGTATTACTATATATATTTTGCTTGCTATAACATTAATAAATATAGGCTGTAACAAGCTATTATTAGTTTTAAAAAAATACAGTAATAATAAATAAATTTTAACAATTTAATTACTATAATTGACTTTCTATATAGCTATTATTTATATAATTATATTATATATAATTATATTTTCTTTTTTTTTTTAATGTTAAGACAATCTCTTTGGCCTAAGGATTTTTTATTAAATAATAACTTATTACAATTATGATGAAAGTACAACTAGCTACTACACTTTTGGTACTGTTTATACTAGATATTTGTATTTGCAACTAGTATTAAAAATCTGTTTTAAAATTTTTTTTTTTTTTTTTTAATTAAAGGAGACCTTCTTGGTTGGCGATTTTTATTAAGTCAAGTTCAGAACTATACATATAAATGAAGGTATATATAGCCACATGTGCACCTTTTGAGTGCCTAATTTAAGTAGTCTGCCCGAAGGTTCTATACTATTTGCCGTACCTGCACCCCAACTAGGGGGGTACCTATTTAAATCTTCTGATTTTAATATATTTGTCTGATGCCCATCTTAACGCAGGTGTAGCTCACTATTTAAATATAGATTTTGCGATACCACTATATAAACAGCCAACTTAGAACACTTTACTATCCTCAAAGGTAAGCCCAACAGAGCAGTACATGTTTTACACATGCATTCACCTGCATGTTTCATAATATCTTCTTAGTTAGTACCTGTTGTGCTGCCGACACCAAGTCCATATCTTAAGCTACCCTTTAAAGTACTACCGTAACCTAATCCGTATCTCAAGCCACAACTTTCCTAATTAGTTTTCCATTATATATTCATTGCTCTTAATTGGTTCACAACAACCCTAGTACCTATACTTGAAACCGTTTCTTTACCCAGATTTTTTATTGGTCCCTCCTTTACTTCCAGCTGGCAACCTGGATGGGTTGGTCTGCCCAGGCTTTAGGTGCCTGAAGGATACCCTCCCCTTGGTTCATACTTTCGAAGTATATACCCTTTTTCTCTAATGCATCGGCCTGGCAGTTTGGCTAGTGTGTCTTCCACTTAAAGACCTAATTGCTCGGTTCTCCGATCTCAGACCCTAGTTCGAATTCAGCTCTCCTGTGATACCATCAAAGATCACTGTTACATCCAAATTCGGGACTTCCCAAATAGGTTTTCAGTTATGCCAGTTCCTCAGGTTTATTGTATCAAAGCTTCCATTACTAGATGGTGTAACCGAAGTTACAGATTAGATCCAACCAATAGCATTAGCTGTCAACCGAAACACAGACCTATTTTTCAAATATCGTCATCTGTAGAATTTAAACTCTAGACCTGCCACTTGGAGAGAGTGACGACTAGACCACTACACTAAGTCGCCACACCTTTATCTGTTTTAAAATTTATGTTCTTATAAGAACATATTTACTTAATTTAATGTTTTCAAAAAATTTTTTATATTCTCAAATAAAAAAAATAATTTTTTTTTCTTTTTCACTATAGTTTAGTATTGAATTATTTTTATTTATTTTTTTTTTTATTTTGATAACCTTACACTAATTTATTTATTTATTTTTTTTTTTTTATTTTTTTTTTATCTTATCTTTTTTTTTTTATAAAATATTTTATTAT
>CAJVPY010001902.1:0-17786 GCA_910591965.1 Dentiscutata erythropus | reverse complement strand
TATTGTGAGTTTGCATCTCAGAAGGTTTGGAAGAAATAGAATCTGAGATATTTAGTTTTCCTTCTATAGAGGCGCTCACCATATACTTGGTTCTCACAGTTGTGCAGGGTATTATAGCCTGTCCTGTACGTTGGGTTTGGTCGTCATTAACTTGGTCCTCCACGTATTTAAATAATGTTAAAATGTCTAATTAAGAAATATATATGAAAAAATATATAAGAATTGGGCTATTAATTAGTCTGACTAAAATCGCCGGAGTTGACATGATGAGCTATATAGTAAGTAATTATTATCTTGATATTATAAAAATTGATCAATCAATATAGTACTAAAATTATTGTTATACTTTCAGATCATTCTCTTTATATATAGCTACAGTATGTTTTTATAATTAGATAATGCATTCTTAATATTAAGAAGATTTGATCATATTTACTATATACTGTATATACCAAACTTTATAGTAAAAATATACAGTATATTATAAAATCAAGACAATATGAATTAAGGATACAAAAATATTCAAGGTTATGTCTTAACTATAACATTTACAGCTTTCTATATAATAATATTGAAACTCAATTATCTATTTATGATTTCTAAAACCAACTTTTATACATTTATATATTTTACATATCTTTGATATTATTAACTTAGATATAGATAATGCTAATAATATATATTAATAAACTATATACTGTATATTAAAAAAAATACTAGGTTTTGTAATAGAATTTTTATAGTACTAACTAAAATAGTAAGTTCTGTAACAGAGTAATACTTCCAATATAAACCAACTCACCTTAACTCATCTTAACTCATACTGGGGTTATCAAAATAGTAAATAAGTTCTGTAACAAAATATTTCAATAGCTCGTAATATAAATTACATTAATTCTAATGAAACTAATTTAACTACCAAAATAGCAAGCTCTGTAACAGAATAATCACTATAACTTATAATAAAAACTACAACAATTTCAATCAAATTTAAGCATATATTATCTTACCAAACAGTAAATAAGTTCTATATTAGGAAAGTTAAAACAATAATAATCTGCAAAAATTTTTAAATATATCAAATCATTGCAAAACTTTGTATGCAAAATTATACAGATTTTGAGGTGTGGCGACTTAGTATAGTGGTTTAGTTATTACCCTCTCCAAGCAGCAGGTCTAGAGTTCGAATCCCACTAGTGATGATTTTGAAAAATAGGCTTGTATATAGTTGATAGCATTCTATCAGTTGGATCTAGATTAATCTGTAAGTTTGGTCACACCATCTAGTAATGGAAGCTTCGGCACAATAAATCCAGAGAACTAGAATAACTGAAAACCCATTTGGCAAGTTCCGAGTTTGGAGGTAGTGGTAATCTATAATAGTACCACAGGAGGGCTGAATTTGAACTAGGGCCCAAGATCAGAGAACTGAGCGACTAGGTTCTAATGGCAGAGAACATACTAGCTGAACTACTGGGTTGTTGCATCAGAGAAAAAAGACATACACTCCGAAAGTATGAACCAAGAGGAGGATGTCCTTCAACCTGGGCAGACTGACTCTTCTGGGTTGCTAGCTAGAAGTAAAGAAGGAACCAATAAAAAATCCAGATAAGAAAACAGTTTAAATATAGGGTACTGGGGTTGCTAAGAACCAAAACAAGAGCAAGAAGTACGTAATAGGCACCTAGTTAGGAAGATTGGTGTTTGAAAAATATCTGTAGAATGGTAGCACTCCAAAAGGTGGCATGAAATACGAATACAAAATGGCAGGTCAATATGTACTAATTAGGAAGAAGTTATAGAAACAAGCATGTGAATACATGTGTGGGACATGTACCGCTATGTTAGGTTTATCTCAAGGATAGTTAAGTGTTTTAAGATAGAGTGCAAAATCTAAATTGGGTAATACCAAAATCTATCATAGTTTATAGTGAGGAAATCTATTAAGTTAGGAGGCTGATAGAGGTAGTTAGAACCAGATGGTTTAAATAGGTACCCCCCTAGTTGGGGTGCAGGTATGGCAGATAGTGTAGAACCTTCGAGCAGACTACTTAAATAAGCACTCAAAAGGTGCATGTGTGGCTTGATGTATCATCGTTGTAATTATATATAAAACTCTGTCTATATTCTAATAAAAAGTTCTCCAGGCCAAAGAGGTCATCTTAATACCAAAAAAAAAAAATTGTGCAGATTTTTAAAATTTAGATTTTTACAATTTTTACAAAATCGTGCAGATTTTCAAAATTTAGATTTTTACAGATTTTTGCAAAACTTTATATACAAAATTGTGCAAATTTTCAAAATTAAAATTTTTTATAGATCTTCGCAGTTTTTTATAATTTTTTTTTTCAAAAGTTTGTGTAATTATTTAAAAAAATATGATTAAACTTAAATTTTAAGTTAATTTTTTAGTTCTTATAGTATGAAACAAAAAAAAATAAACTGCTTAACTGAACTTTTATTTAAAAAATTATTTTTTAAATTATAAAATTAGTTTTATTTTTATAAAGCTATGACCTGGAAATATATAATAAAACTTTGGCCAAATCTATAATGATAATAGTAAGAATTCTTGTTTTATTTTAGGTTAGGTTTTGTATATAAAAATAAAATCAGTTTCAACTAGAAGACTGGACAGGCTATTAGACTAATTAAATATAAATTATATATTATATATAATTTATTTATTAGTATAAACTTTGTTTGTTTATTGCTCATTTTATTACATAAAAACTACTTTTAAATTAGAAATATGATCTAATATTCATTTTTCTAGTTAAAGATTTTTTAAAATAATTTTGTTATAAAGTTAAATTAGAAAATATCTGAATTATATCTCTAAACAAATATTCAAACCTGTCTATTATTATTAGAACTAGTAATAGCAAACATATAAATTTTGTATATAATTTTGTAAATATATTTTAATATACTTTGTACAGGTAATTATTAAATAAATATATATATATTAAAATAAAGATTAAATAAAAAAAAAAAACATATAGGTGGATTTGTGGAATGGATATAGATTAATAATGTACCCCAAATTTTTGTTATACAATATGTAGGTGTGTTAGCTAGTTAACATCCAATCATATATGCAGATTTTAAACTCTATATATTAGATAGCAAATAGCGATAGTTGTAAAGCAAGTTAGATTTTAACACTACAGATCTAAAGAAATTTCAGATTCTGTAATATATAATACTACTAATAAAGAATCTTGCTTATTTTTCTTTAACTTATAGTATAAAACTATATATGGCTTTCGAAATACATGTATCTCTACTGCTAATTGGAGTTTTTTTAGTAGTGAATACAATTCGTAAAGCAAACTATATGTATTTATTATAATCAAGTTTTTTATATAATATCTCTGTTGATTGCTAACTTTAATATTCTTGTTCATTATTACAGAATTACTATTATATGCAATGAAGTATTAAATAAGCTAAAACAATAAATATAAAACTCAAAAAGTGTATATGCATCAGATTATCTAAAGTAATTGTATATTCAGCTTGTAACTAAAACAACTTGGATAATTTGTATTGATTTGAAAAATAGGTATATTTATTAATCTAAGTATTATTTAGAAAAGCTATTCTTTTATTCATACTAATTTAATTGCATTTTATTAGTCTAAGTATTTAAAATAAGTTATTTATGAATATTTACAATTTGATTTTATTCACATTAATTAGGTATGTATAGAGAAATTTATTGTTTATAAAAAAATTTATTACTATAATCTATACTATATAGGTGCAAAATAATGCCTACTTGTACTAATTGGCCTGCATTATTTTAAAGTAAGAGTAGATTTTTTAAATCCAATATAGCCAATCTTCCATAAATACATATTTTTTGAATAAAAGTGCAATTTTTTTTTTTAATTTGGCAGTCTTGCCTCTACTGTTTATTAGATTTACACTAAAGTATTTTTGGTTACAAGTGTTATGAGTACAATTACAACTATCTAGTATATACAGTATCAGCTCACCCAGTTACTAACTTGAGTACCTATGTGCGATCTGCTATATGAGATTTTATCTTCTTATCAACTGTCCTGTAACAGGCCGGTTTCAAACTTTCTGGATGGTTTCCAAACTCAAACCTATTTTATTATATATATTCTGCTTTTATATTACTATACAATGTCTACCAACTAACTCCTATCTCTTATTACTTATCATATTACTCCTAATTCGGGTCTTGTATTACTTCCAAATTGGTGTCTTTCAAGTAGACACTCTTTGTACTTCCAGTTTGGTGTCTCTAGAGAGCTACTTTAAGGGCCTAGCCATATCTCAATAGTTGCCTGTGCCAAACTAAGATGTTATTTCATATCAATCCAGGTATTTACATTATATACTACCAAATTAGGCTACTATTTCTTTTATAGTACTCTCTATCGGTATGGTGTTACAGAAGTCTAGATTCTTAAAACAGAAGTTATATATCTCATTTAATCACTGTCACAAGCTAGTGACTCGGAACCTACGCTTCTGCCATATTTCATTATTAACTTCTATATAGGTTGTGCAACACATTATTCTCTGGCCATCTTTATTTTTGTATTACCAGATCACTTGCTTCCATGCTTTTCAGAGTTTCTTTTAGCCAGTTTTTCTTGTTTTTTTGCACTAGAGGTGTTCTATATTTGGTAAAGCTATCCTCTTACTATATTCACCGCTTCTCTTACCACTTCTAGAAATACCACATATAGCCGTTCTCCCAATCAAGATCTCAATACTACCTTAGGGTTGTTGGTGTTACTTTGCCAATCGTGAATTCACACACACAACCTTCTGCAGTAAACCTTCTGTGACCTATATCACACACAGTGCTTAGTCTTCTCCATAGCTTGGGGCTCTTTCCAAGAATTCTTTATAGGCCAAATATGTACATCACATGGTCTTACCGCCACAGAGTTTTGTATTTGAAAGCTCTCAAAGGTTACAGAGATAATTAATTAAATTAATTACTTACTACTAGCTATAATCGAACTGTCAACCTTGTCTGTGGAGGGTTAGGCATCTAGACCACCAGGCTACGAGACTCTAACCCCAATAAAAGTATATTTATAAAATATAATTTACATATAATAATAATATTAAATGATCTATTAAATTTAATTATATGCACTTATTATTATAAAGAAAGATATATATTATTTATTGGAATGCCTATAAGTGCTAATTTGAAAATATATAAACTATTTTTAAAGAACCTGATTTTTCAAATAACATTTATGAGTGTTATTTTATTTTTATGTGATAAGTTTTTATATTTTTTACAGAGCAATCACTGAAATTCCTAGTTAGAATGTATCGGCATTAGGGTTAGCTATACTAGTTAGCAAGAGGTATTATATAAGTTGATTTATAGAATTGGCTAATAAATTTTGATTCACTAATCTGTTTTAGATAATTTAATTACCAAAATATTCACTTAGTGTGAGGATTTTAACGAGTTCAAAATTATCAAAATCCAATCACAGAATTCTAAAATAGTTTGAATTTTATACAAATTTAATAATAAATTTAAAATTGTTAGATAAATATTTTAATTTTAAATAATTTTTGATCTACTAGTCCATTTTGGATAATTTAACTACCAAAATGTTTGCCTCAATAAGACGATTCCAACAAGCCCAAAATCATTAAAATCTAATTACGAGATCTCAAAATAGTTAAAAATTTGTATTATTAGCTAATCAAATAAGATATGGGTTTTATATGTAAATTTATATATAAAACTCATATCTCATATAATTGGCTGATAATACAAATTTTTAACTACCTTGAGATTTCATAATTAGATTTTAATGATTTTGGGCTTGTTAAAATTGTCTCATTGAGACAAATATTTTGATAGTTAAATTATTCAAAACAAACTAATAGATCAGAAGTTATTTAATTGATAATTTATTTGTCATCTGCAAAATTTTATAAATAAAGTTTACTATTAACAGAAATGTGGTGAGCCTAAATCTAAAACTTTTTTTTACTAAGACAACCAATCTTGTCAATTAATTAAAAGTTGTAGAGCTTATCAAGACGCATCTAATAGTGGTAAAAGCATCAAAATTGGCCTAGTGGTTTCTAAGATATATTTTAAAAACATTTCATATATATATAAAATTTTTTTAAAAAAGAAAACTTTTTTTAAAGGAATTTTATATATACATGAAATGTTTTTTAAAGATATCTCAAGAACCACTAAGCCAATTTTAATGCTCTTATCACTATTAGATATGACTTGATGAGCTCTACAACTTTCAATTAATTGACAAGATTTGATTGTCTTAGTAAAAAAAAAGTTTTAGATTTAGGCTTGCTATATTTTTGTCAATAATAAATTTTATTTATAAAATTTTGCAGATTCTTTTCAGGTAACAAATGGATTATCAAAATATTTATTTAAAAATTTTAAATTTACTATTAAATTTGTATAAAATTCAAACTATCTCAAAATTCTGTAATTGAATTTTGATAATTTTGGGCTCATTAGAATCCTCTTACTAAAATAAACATTTTGGTAATTAAATTATCCAAAACAGATTAGTGGATCAAAAGTTATTAGTCAATTTTATAAATCAACTCATATATAATAAAATTATTAACTAGACACTTTTTACTTAATGAATAACTATAACTATAATTTTATTAGTAAAATTTTTAGTATCTAACTAGAGTTTTAATACATTCTAACTAGAAATTTTAGGAATTGCCCTAAGTTTTATCATTTAATTTTTTTTTTTTGCATTATTTATTATTTAATATCATAAATAATTGTGAAATCGAATAATGATAAGTTTTGGGGTCTCCTTTTAGATATATAAACTTTACTGAAATCTACTTATACTCTTTTCTAAACTAAATTCTAACCTATTATTAAAAAAAAGCTTGGATAATCCACTCTAAAAAATTCTAAAATTTTATATTAAATTAGGCCTGAATTTCATCATTATCTAATTTTATAATCATCTGTGATATTTAATCATTATCAAAATTTTCTATTTAATTTTATAATTAGTAAGTATAAAAAACACTTATTAATTTAAGTATTTAAATTTTGCTACAAACTCGTGAATATTTACTATTTAATTAAAAATTATTTGTATTCAAGAGTCATATAGAATAAAACTAATTCAATTGATAATTGAGATTTTGAATATGAAAATATGCATATTGTAATAAAGACAGTATAGGTAAAATATAGTATTAGGCATGTATATAATCATGACAATACTTCAAAAAGTAGAGTGGAGTCAATAGAAAAGAGACAAATTTTTTCTAAATAAAAGTTTTCTTGACTTTAAGCTTAAATATTTCAGCAATTATCTTATCAAATTTAGTAATTATTTTTTTATTTTAATTTTTTATAATTTTAAAATTAAAATAAAAAAATTTTAAACAAATTTGATTAATTAGTTGTTAAGATATTTTAATTTAAAAATTAAAAAAATTTTACTAAAAATGATTTGTTCCTTTTCTATTGACTCCACCCCAAGTAATAAGTAGAAATAAGATTTCTTATAATAATATAAAGAGGTTTTAACTTAGAATAGTACAAAATTAAATAAATTATATTTAATGAACTAGATACTATTAACAGTCTAATAAAGGAGAATTTAACATTATGTTTTCTAGATACATATATTCATTTGAACTTTTCAATTATATAATTAATGTCAAAATATTCACAACTCTTTCCAATGATCATCTGGACCAAAATTTTTCACCGAACGAAAAACAAAAATTTGTTGGAGAGGAGAAAACAACTTATGAGGCGGTTTTTGTAAAAGTCAACCTTTTACTCTGGAGACTCCTTTACATATTTGGCATGCAAACCAGAAGTGTTAGAAAACAAGATAACTGGCAAGAGTTGGTGCCCTTGCTTCCAAAATTCTGAAAAGAAGATGCTTATGAGAAGTTGAGGCCTTTTTGTCGATGAAGTAACTCGTAATGCAAAAGAATAGAATAGAAGGAGAACAACAAATAGGTTTTTTTAATAACACTTTTTGGAAATTTGGAGACTTTTCTTGGAATAACGTACATCATAGCTTGGTTTGAAAGAAGCCTTAACGTGAGACATGGGAAAAAGAACCTATTATAAGCATGGTACTTGTCATTTAGAGATATTTCTCATACGCTATCTGCCAACAAGCTTAGAGTTTATCACTCACTGAAAAAACTTAGTACTGTGCAGGCTTGGGTAGACGTTTTTTCTTGGTTTTTTTTACCTCTCTCTCGCTTTTGCTGTTCTTTCCAAAATTTCTGAAAAAAAGTAGGCATTTGGGCTCACTCCTCCAAAAAATCAACATTGTTTATACCTTTCTAATTCAGATATACTCAGTAGAACGCAACCACGTGTTTGTTTTGTTTATCAATACAGTGCTATGGTATGGAGAAGAGATCGGTACACCTATTTAGGAGATACCCGAGTTTCGTCAGTGCCTGGAACAAGTCCTCTACAATAAGGCGACGTCTTACAATCGAGATATATTAATTAGTTACAATTATTATATAATTTTTATCCTTATGCTTGGCACAGGCTATAATAGTGTATCATGGTTACCTTTCTTTTTTTTTGCTTTTTTCATCTTGGTTTATTTATGTCAGACTATTTTAGAATTTGTTAAAAAGTTTTTTTTTCCCACCATAAGGTGTTTTTTTTTAAAAATGTTTATATCTTTCATAAATATAGCATTATTTTTTTTCACTTTTATATATAAATAAGGATTTTAATTTTGTTGTTGGGCTTAGGTAAAAGAAGTTTAAAAGAAGGGAGAGGTGGTCATGACGGGTAGTAGGTACCATCTGTTGAGAGCCAGGTCATATCCGATTGCAGGAGGAGAATCCTACTATAGCAGGTCAAACATAGATACTCAGTGAGCAACCGGGTTAGTCTTTACTTGTAATTTAGGTATAGTTGTGTAGCTTTCGGGTGTGGCGCATATCATTTAGAGATAGTTCTCATATGCTATTTGCTGATATATTTAAAGTTTATCACTTACCAATAAGTCTCTCTAAAATTTTAATAGTCTAGATTGATTATTACAAAGCCTAATAAAGTAAAGGCATGACTGCCGAATTTTTTTTTAAAAAAAAAAAAATTATATAATTAATTATTTAAAAGTGTTAAATAAATTTAAATAAAAAAATATATATTTAATAAAAAAAAAATAAATAAAACAACTATCTGAATTTTTTTTTAAAAAAAAAATTTTATTAAAGTTTTGAGTTGCCTTTTGTTTAAAAGATTGTTATCAGATCACTGAAAAAAATAATGCATTTATCTATTACTAAAAATTTGTATAGATAGGGAATGAATAAAGATATTGTTATTAGAATAGAGTTTGTGTTTTTAAGCGCTTAATTAATAAGTTGTCTAGAATTAATTTTTAATTAGTAAAATATAGTTGATCAAATATGTTTATTATTAAAAACAAATAAATTATGTTCACCTTTTTAATTTTAACTCTGTTCTTATAACAATATCTAATATTATATGTTTCTTAGCATTTTTATCTTTGCAAATTTTTAAATATTTTATTTATATTCATTCTTTCAACTTCAATTCTATAAAAATTACAATATTTAGAGTATAAAGCATGCAAAATTTTAAATAGCAAAAATAATTAGTAACTAGTATTTGTCTATTTCACAAATCATCCTTTTTGTTTCACTTGTCAACTATTATTATTAATATATATACTTCTATATTTAGAGCTTTTCTGTAAATTTGTATAAACTTGAATAGCTTAAAGTACTTGATTCTTTATATTTACAAACTAAATTTATATAAATAAAATAATTAATAAAATATTTTTTACACTCAACTAAAATAAATTAGATCATATTGATAAATAAGATATATAGTTTTTTAAAAAAAATTCTTCTTGATACTACATCTCATACTATATTTATTTTTATTTAATACTTCACTATGATCAGTTTATAAAATAAATCAATTATTTTATAGTATTTTTAAATGATAAAATAATTGAACTATTTTATAAATCTGAGATAGTAAAGCATAAAATAAAACCGTTATTGCATGCTCCGTATGCACCAACTGCTGTATTTTATGTTCTCTTCTGATCGTTCGATAACCCAGCCGTACCGGCTGAGTTACCAACCAATCATCATCGTCCATAAAATACAGCAGTTATTGCATACGAAGTATGCAATAACTATATAGTATTTTCTAATTAGAATTAATACAATAAAATAAAATTAAATATAAAACTTTTATATATAGCTTATTTGCACTAATAGATAAAATTAAATACAGTAATATCTAGCTTAGTTTAAAATATTATTAGCGAAATTATATTGCTAATTATATTTTTTAATTTCTGTTTTACAGCTATAATATTTATAAAATACTAAAATTAATACCTTACATAAAACTTTAACCAACTTTTTTACTTTACTTAAGTAAAAGTAAGAATTAGTTTTAAGGATGACAATTGGTTTGACAGGTTTATATATATAAACTTTTTGTTTTGAAATTTTTAATTTGGGGTAAAAACAATTAGCCAATAAATATTTTAGAATAAAAAATTATTAGCTGATTGATAATTTGAGATACAAAATAATAAATTTGGGGTTTAAAAAAAGAGTTAATTTCACAAATTGGCATATATGAATTGTATTGCTAACAAATTTATATAAAGAAGCTAAGAAGCTAAATTATTTTTGATTTTGCAATATTAATTTTTTTTAAATAACGAAGCTTATAAAAAAATAAAATTATTTCACTTTTTTTTAATTTTTATAATCTTTATTTTTATTTTAACAATTTTATATCAAATGTCATTACTTTTAAAATCATCATCACAACTTTCAGCACAACCTTAATCATGATTACATAATTCATCATCACGACTACAAAATTTATTATCTTCACAAACACAAAAATCATTTTCATCATAAATACAAAAATCATTATTATGAATACAAAAATCTTTATCATAAATACAAAATTCATTTTCATCATGATCACAAACTTTATCTTCATTATAACCTTTACAAATTTTCTTTTTATTACAATCTTTATTAAAAAATACAAGTAATAAATTATAATATATATATATTAAATAAAAAAATTAATAATCTTAAAAATTATAGAATTCTAATATCCAAATTAATCTATATCTATCTATATCTATAACTATATACTAAAAATATTTGTGTGTAATAATAATATTTAAATTACTAATATAAATAATTCACTTAAATTATGTAATATTAAATCTGTTATTTTGATTTGTCAATAAATTCTTTAAATTTATACAAGAAGTTATTAAGTAAGGATATCTTCAAAACTTAAATAAAGTTGTAGAAAAGATAATTCTGAGTCAAATGGTAATTAGATCATCAAAATCGGCCTAGTGGTTCTTGAAATATCTTGGGTTAAAGGAGAACCCCAGAAAATTATAAAGCAACTAGTATGCCAAATTGAATAAATTTGAGATTAAATTTGTCATAATTCTGGTCAAAATTAAAATAAAATTTTAATTTTGGCCAGAATTACAACAAGTTTGGCCTAAAAAAACTACATTTTTTGGCATACCAGTTATCTTATAATTATCCAGAGTCCTGTTAAAGGCATGAATATAAGGATTGGCAAAGTCACTATTATACAAAATATTAATTTTGTTAATCCTTATATTTAGATCTTTAATTCTATATATCTCAATAACTACTAACCCAATTTTGATGATCTAACCACTATTTGACTTAGAATTATTCCCTCTACAACTTTACTTAGAGCTTGAAGATATCTTTATATAATAACTTCTCATATAAACTTAAAGAAACTATAATTAGACCTATTTCAGGTTTAATGTAATCTTTGGAATCAAAATATACAAAAAGTAATTTTTTGTAATTATCTTGACAACCAGCAGTTCAATCTGAATGAATTTTTTTTAAAATAAAAGCTCTTAGTAAGGCACATTCAATAAAAAAAAGTTTATTTAATTCTAATTACTAGATTCTAAAATATTTAAGAAACAATAAATTTTTAATTTTAATAAATTAAATTAAAATTAAGCAAAACCAAATTATAATATATATTAGAGATAAAATTATTTAAATTAATTTGCTTTAGATTTAAATTTTTATTTATTTTATATTAAATCTTTTTTGTATATCATATAGGTTTATAGCTTAATAATTATAAAAGCTTTGCTATATATTTATTTTATTTTAAAATTATATTTAAAAATTTTATAAGTTTATTTCTATACATTATTGCACGAGTTTACAACTAGTTATAATATATAAAAATATTATATTCATAATACTCATATTATATAATATCTATATAGTCTAAATTAGAGTTAGATTTAGATTAGGGTTTAGCTTTAAGATAAATGAATTTTTATATAATTTATTGTATATTAGATTTTAGTTTTTGCAAGGTTTTTAAGTTTCTAAACATTTTTATTAGATACCCAATCCTGTTTACTTAGTATGCTTTTAAGATATAGCATATATTATATAATACCAGTATTATAAATACAACTTTCTATAATACTGTATATATGGGGATGAGTTAGTAGAAATGGAACAAATTTATCTAATAAATTTGTCTCATTTCTACTGACTCACCTCCATATATTAATAATTTACTTTTTTTTATAAAGAAGTTTTAGAATTGCAAACTATAGCAAAAAGTTGTAAAAATTATATATATTAAAGAACAAGAACAAAAATTTTCAAAAAGAAATAGAAAGCAATTACAATTATATAAATGATTTAGAAAACAAAATTGAAAATTTTGAAAATGATGATATACAATTAAATAATACTAAAAACGATTCAAAAAATAAAATAGATCAGAACAAATAAAAAAACTAAGAGTAAACTTTTAAATTTAATTACTATATAATTCTAAAAACTATTTTTTAGTTAAATTAATTTCTTTAAAATTATATTAGTATAAAATATTTGATGTATTAAAAGAAAGAGGTCAAAATATAGTTTTAGTATCAAAAAACCTTGATGTAATCAAGAAAAATCGATTAGAGAAAATACAATTCCTTTATTGCAAAATCTAGTAATTCATTTTTTTTTTTTTTTTTTTTTTAAAAAAAATTCAGCAGTCTTGCCTTTACTGTTTATTAGTACTCTAAGGTATTGTAGTTACAAACATACATATATACATTTACAACTATCTAATTTATTACAGTTAAGGCTTACCCAGTTACTAACTTAGTACTTATATGCAACCTGCTATATGAGATTTTACCTCCTTAGTAACCGCCTCTTTTGACCAGACCAATTACTAAATCACCGGATGGTTCCCAAACCTATATTATCGTATATATCCTGCTTATATACTACTGTACAACGTCTACTAGCCAACTTTTACCTTGGTATTTATTACATTACTCCTAATTTGTTTCTTGTACCACTTTCAAATTGGTGTCTCTTGAGTGGGCACCTTTGATGCTTCCAGTTTGGTGTCCCTAGAAGAGTTACTTTATAGGCCTAACCGTCTCTCAAATAGTTAAGTTGCCAAACTAGGATAATATTTCACATTGATTTAGGTATTCATGTCATACACCACCAAATTAGGCTACTGATCCTTCTATAGTACTCCCTATTGGTATAGTAATACAAAGGTCTAGATCTTTCGAATGGGAGTTAAGTACTTCATTTAATTATTGTTACAATTCAGTAACCTGGGACCTGCGCCTCTGCTGTGTTTTGTTATAGACTCCCATATAGGTTGTGCGACTATTACTCCCTAGCCTGTCTTTATTTTTGTACCACCAGATCACCTGCTTCCATACTTTCAAGGTTTTTTTAGTCAGTTTTTCTTGTTTCTTTGTGCCAGAGGTGTTCTATATTTGGTAAAGCCATCCTCTTACCACAGCCCCTTACTATATTCACTACTTCTCTTACCACTTCTGGATATACCGCATTCAGCTCAAGATCCCAATGCCGCCTTAGGGTTGTTGATACTACCTTGCCAATTGTGGATTCACATGCACAGCCTTCTGCAGTAATACCTTCTGTGATCCATGTCACATGCAGTGCCTAGTCTTCTTCATGGCTTGGAGCTCTTTTCAAGAATTTTTTATCGGCCAAATATATATATCACATGGTCTTACCACCACAGGGTTTTGCATTCAAAAGCTTCTGAAGGTTACAGAGATAATTAATTAAATTAATTATCACCAGCTATAATTAAATTGTTGACCTCGTCTGTGGAGGATTAGGTGCCCAGACCACTAGGCTACGAAACCCTAACCCCTTAAAATCTAGCAATGTAACAGATGAATATTTGTTACAAATTTTAAAACAAAGACACATATCTCAACAGAATTTATTTAAAGTTAAAATTAATTCTAAAAAAAATAAACATTTTAAAAAAAAGAACTTATAAAAACAATTATATCTCCAAAGTATATTATTTGCTAATTATTTTAAAATTTAGTTAAATTTATAAATAATTTATTTTGTTATATAAAAAATATTATGATAAGCAAAAGTATTAAAATTTCTTATAAATACTGATAATAATTTAATTAAAAAATATAAGTTAGAAGAGTTACAAGCTCTCATATGCTTATGTAATATACACTCTCTAAAAATATCCAATACTAAAGAGGAAGACAAAAATAAAAAAAAAGTTATAAATATTATAATTTGTCCTGGAGGTCAAAGGAGGTATAGTGTTATAATCAGTTTAATAAAATTAATTTTTTGCATATTTTCTTATTACTTTTAATATAATTAATAGCTAAAAAGGTTTCTAAGAAAAGTGCTAGATATAGTAGTATATCATATAGTACTATTATACTGGAAAAGATAGTATAATGATAAAATCTATTATATTGAAAATCTAATACTTCTAATAAATACTCCTAATTGAGCAGTTAAATTTAAATTTAGAATAAAGTACAAATAGCGAAACCCAAAAGTAGTAAATATTAAAAAATGAGGATATTTAAATTGTTTTTTTATTATTTTATAAATAATCTTTTTATATATATATATATATATATTTTTAAACAGTTATGCCTTTATTTACGAATCTCATATAACTATCATACGTTAATACAATAATTTTTTACAAATGTGATTCTATTCAATAAAAGCTATCCAAATATACTGCCCAAGTCGACCTGTTATAACAACTATTTGCTTCTCTTAGGATCCAAAACTTTCTAAGGATTTTGTACTATAAAGATACTCCCTTGATACTTCGCTAGCTGTTGTATAGCCTATTCATGACTGTTAAACTTTCTCTTCTAATTCTTCCTTCTTCTCAAGAGACACAAGACAAAAGGGTAAAATTTTCAAAAAGGTTGTATGAAAATGAAAGAAAAAGAAAAAACAGAAAAGAAAGAAAAAACAAGTACAAATTGCAAAAAAGAAAAAACAAAAAGAAATATAACAATCTATGAAGCACTATTATAGCCCGTGCCAGGCAAGTATAAAAATTATATAACAAATGCAAATATTTGTATATCTCTACTGTAAAGCTTTGCCTTAATGTTAAATTTACTTTCTGACCTTTCCACCGACTCCGAATAGCTCTGTTGTCTGTCTTAATTTGTATCTTGAGCCAGGTGCTGCTATCATCCGAGGACCTGTGTCTCAAGCTACCTGCTGTCATGATTAGAGTTCTCAGGCCAAGTCCCTTGAAGTAGTGCTATATTCATTCGTAAACAAACACGTAGTTGTATTTCACTAATTTGTCTGGATTTGGGAAGTAAACAATGCCAATCTTTTGAAGAGAGTAAGCCAAATTCCCACTTTTTGTCAAAATTTTTTGGAAAACTGATGGGAGAGCGAGTAGGAGTAGAAGAGGAACCAATTGACCAAGTAAAAGAGTGCAGCTTAAGGAAAAGCAGAGCCTTGTTGTTTCTTCTGTGTTCTTCTTTTGGAAGTAACAGTCTAAGTAACTTCGTCGACAAACAGACTTTTGTCTTTTTACCAGAATTTTGTATCCAAGGGTGTACACCTCCAGCCAGTTATCTTGTATACTAACACTTTTGGCTTGCATGTCGAATGCACAACTTATAAAGGAGTCTCAGGAGAATAGTACTATTGACCTCTAGGCAAACCACTATGTTAGACCATGACTCTTTAACAAAATTTCTGTTTTTCTTTGGTAAGAATTTTGGTTCAAATGATTGTCAGAAAGAGTTGTATGATTATAAACTTCTTTTTTTTTATATATTGTATATATATATTAATTTAATTATTATATATACTGTACTATTTTTTTATATTGTATATAAAAATTAAATTAAATTATTTGTAGTTAGGTTAAGATTAGATATAAAGTTGGGATTAAAGTAAGGTTTATAGTAAAATTTAGCAAAAAAATTTTTGTTATTATATATAATTTTATTTTATTTTTATTTTTATACTAGTTGTAAACTCATGCAATAATGCACAGAAATAGATGATCACTTGTACCAAAATTTCAACTAACAAAAAACACAACTTTTGTTGAAGAGATGTGGCTTTATGGTACAGTTTGTTTAGAGGTCAACTGCTTTTCTAAGGGACTTCTCTAAAAGGACGTTCGGCATGCAAGCCAAGAGCATTATTATACAAGATAACTAGCAGGCGGTGCCCTTGTATGAAAAATCTTGGTGGAGTGTAGGAAAACCCAACTTCGTCGATGAAGCTCTAAGGCTGTTACTTCAAAGAAAAACACAGGGGAAACAACAAAAGTTCTGGATTTTAATGCACTCTCTAGAAATTTTGAAAGTACTCACAACCAAAAACTTTCTACCACATTTTTGCTACTTTGAAATTTTTTTAGGAATTTTCAGCCAAAAAGTGGGAAAACCAGCGTACTCTCTCCAAAAGATCGGCAGTATTTACTCCTTCCAAATTAGGACGCGTCTACCGAAATGGAACCTCCCACGAGCTTATTTGGATTCTGCTTTCCCAAATAAACAATGACAGCGGTACTGTTTATAGTATAGAGGATCGGAGAGATTACGTATAGAAATTTCTTATAGTTAGATGTTTTTTCTTTTCTTTTTCACTTCTTTTAATACATATAGTGTTAGGTTAGATTCTTTTCTATACAACATTATATAATTTTTGTAGCCTGGCACAGGCAAAAATAGTGTCGTTATAGTCGTCTTCTTTGCGGCCTTTTTCTCTTTTCTCTATTTTTTCTTTTGGTATATGTTTTTTGTTTTGTTTAGTTTAAATTTTCCCTCTTTTTTGTATTTCCTTTTATTTTCTTAAATTTCTTGTTGTTCTTGTGGTAGAATTCTTCTATCTAGAAGGTTAGGAGAAAAAGGTTAGGAAAGAAGGCGATCATAACAGGCTGGTGAACCAGGTCGATGAACTAGAGCGGGTTGGCTTGATGTAGGTTGACCAAACCAGGAAGATTAAATCATCTTTAGCAGGTCACATACAAGTGCATGAGTACTTAGGTACTCTATATAGATAACCGGGTGAGTCACATTCCAGTAATAAGATGTAATATAAAAATTCTATATATAATTAATAAAAGCAGGGCATGTGGCATGATCATCAAAAAAAATAATAATAATAATGCACAGAAATAAACTTATAAATTTTTAAATATAATTTTAAAATAAAATATATATATAGTAAAACTTTTATAATTATTAAGCTATAAACCTATGCAATGTCAGAAAAGATTTAATATAAAATAAAATAAAAATTTAAATCTAAAGTAAATTAATTTAAATAATTTTATCTCTAATATAGATTATAATTTGGTTTTGCTTAATTTTAATTTAATTTATTAAAAC
>CAJVPY010001901.1:0-17787 GCA_910591965.1 Dentiscutata erythropus | reverse complement strand
TATTTGGCAGATGACGTATCACTGCCAAATAACTCGAGTTATTTTGGCAGCACAATCATAATAAGCTGCCGGATAATGTATACTTATTTGGCAAGCACTATCATAGTAAGCTGCCGGATAAATTTTTATTATTCGTGAAAAATTCAAACTCTACACAATCCCTACTGTGATCGACAATATGTTACGCTTTAATTTGAGCTTAAAAAAGGGGTGCGTCTTATAAAAAACCGGAGCAATTATACAAAGATGGACCAAAAAACATTTTAGCGGCCATATTTGGCCGCTAGACGGTTTAAGGGCTAATGAAAAAACTCAGCATAATAATAATAATAATTATAAGAATTTATCATCGCATGATCCAATATCAATGTCAATTATGGTCATGATTTACATGTCATTGTTGACTAACTGAGATTGTTGTGCTTATGTAATAACGAACAGGAAAAAAAATCTATGATCATAAGAGCTTGCACGATAATATACCGTATAAATTTAAAGTTTAAAATTTACATTTAAAATTTATAATTTAAAATACTGCAGCAATTTTGATTTATTGTAAACGCATAAAATAGTATTATATAATTATTAGATTGTTATTACCGGTAATGCCTTGTATAATACCAGTATTATACCGGTAGTATGATACGGTATTAGTATAGTATAATCTCGCATCCTTTACCGACGTGCACTTAAAGGAAAAAAAAAGAGAAACTACCTTTATAAAGGTTAGATATATATTTAGGTGGATTTGAGTGTGTGCACATGTAGAGGGTACACTTATGGAAGTTTTGCTGTAGTAACTCGAAGAAAAGTTCTTAAATTATCAATCTCAATAAAGAGGATCTAGAGTTCTCAGTCTCTTTGAATAGAAATATTACGCCATAATAATATATACTTAATTGGCATAAATCAAATCGTATTCAATGTTAATATGCAAATTTAATAGATAATTATCAAAAATGGGTTTGATTTTCATTACACAAGGTTTGTGTTTTAATTAAACTATATATAAGAACAATAACACACTCCCGCGCGTTATTTTATTTTATCCACCTACACGTTATTTTGACTCCAAGTAAAAATTTTGAACCTAATACAGATTCACATATACCAGTGCCAGGGCACTAGCCTTTTTTCCATAAGTAAATCGGAATTTATATGCGAGCTTATAAACCACAGCCTGAGTAGATTATTATAAAATGGAAAATTTACGTCTGTCATTTTACAATAGGATTTGTGCCCTGACCAGCACATGTTATACAAAGTGAGCGCTGTCATTTTGAACCAGATATGGCATTTTTTAGGGGAAAGCGATTTCCGAAATGGCGTTATTTCGCGACGTTACATCACATGAATTAAAAATTTACAACGCTATAAATGTGATGAAAACTGAAATAAAAATTTCTTGACTAACTTGTAGATTGTAACATGATGGCGATTAATCCAGAAGAAAATGAGGAGAATTCGAATGGTAAGAACTTGTATTGTTAAATAAATTAAATAACCTTTTTGCAAAGCACAATAAAGTTAGGTTTTTAATACAAGATAGAATTTTTAAAATCTGATCTTGTACGTATTTAAACCCCTAAATTTAATTGACTTTAAGTGGTTTAAAAGTAAATTCCAGAAGTCCGCCGTATTTGAGTAATTCACTAAATAGACCCATTGGATAGTAGCTTTTCTTTGGGTTCCATTAGAAACTCCATCGACAATCAGTGCGGATAATCTAATTTAACCAATAAAAATTTTTAGTGACTAAAATGGTTTCCTCAATGTGATCTGCTAGAGTGAGTCTAGTCGACCATTTTAAGTAATCGTTTAGCGCCTCACATTTCTGAGTCAAATTGTAGTATTAGTGCAATAGCTAACAATTAATACAAAGTTCAAAAACTGCGCAAATGAGCATTGAAGAGAGAAAGCATACAGGATATCAAATCCCAATTTCCTATAGGACATGTTAGATTGTAGTATTCAAAAATATTATATCATGTAGGTTTGGCCAGTTCTATTCAAGGGCTATATCGTTTACTCGACCTATGCAAAGATGAAGGGGCAAATGGGCGTGGTTAGTCTTTCATTTCTCGTTAAAAACAGATGATTTATTAAATTAAAGAATCTATATGATGGTTAATAATTCTGGTTTAATTTTTTTTGTAGTTGATAAAATCATTATCTCCGCAGAATCTTTGAAAAGACTTTGCAATGATTTGATGAAAGATAGCTTCAAGTCAATTTCAGAAATAGATTATGCAAGATTAAATGATATTCGTACAACACTTGTGGGTTGCTACGGGAATCATACGTTAATTGCAAAGTTTTTGTACAAAAATAAATTCATTGATGAACAAACGTATGTATGCTCTTATGTAACGGTAGATTTGAAAAAAGAATTTGTATTGAGCAATTTCTTTTGCATCGATTATATTATAGCCAAGATTTTCTCATTCACTCAGATCCATTTGACATTGACCGTGGCAACAGACCCGTTCTTCGTCCTGGAATTTATTTACTTAAAGTGGATGATAATTTTGGTTTGATAATTCATTGGTCTGAATTCGGTTGTTATGAGGAAAATACATCAAACCATAAAAAGAAGAATATGGTAAATTTGCACAGGTTAATTAAAAATTTTAATTCAATGAATTTTGATTACAGTACCAATAGCCATGAATAGAAGTGCTTAACGATTCCTATATTATAGATACCTTACTAAACTTACTGCTCTCCAAATTTGTTTGATGGCTGAAAGTGATTTGGAAAATTTCGAATGGAAATTTGACAATAATGGTGATAATGACAATGAAAGCTCTGATGAAGACGATGAAGGAACTCATTTTGAGTTTGAAGTAACAAAGAGTCAAGAAGAAAAAGAAGACTTTACCCTTTATCCAGGATTTCAGGTTTTTACATAATCAGATATATTCATATTTTAAATTTTTATCAACAGCTTACTCTCATACATTCTTATTTATAAAGACACCTCTGCCTCATAAACTCAAAAATGAACCAAATATCAAAGGCATATTACCTTTTTTATTTTTTATTTATAATTGGCTGCTTCAATTTATTACTTCGATTTTCTTAGTTGTTGCTAAATAGAACAGATGGTTTTCATTGAATCATATAGTACGAAAATTTTTTATTTCAAAATCGCGCAGAATTAAATTGGTGCGGCCTTATGTTTATACTTTGACATGAATCGGAAATTAACCGAAAGTTCATTATATACATTTAAATGTAGTTATTGAATCAGCATTTCATCAAGCATTTATGACCGTGGAGACAGTGCAACCGTATCCTAAAATGAACAATTATAATAATCAAGAACTTTCACCCGAATTTATTAGCAAAAAACTCGAAGGACGTTCTCTCTGTATAAATGAAAATATATCTATGGAAGCTCTTAAAAATTTAATTAAATATGGGTTTCCAAAATTGGAAGATAAGGCTTTGGCACCTTTAAATAAGGCGATAGAAGAAGAAAGGGCTGAGCTAATACGTAAAAAAGAATGTGAAAATCAGAAAGTACAACAAGATGTTCTCATAGTAGAAACGATGCACTGGAACGAGTTAAAGAAAGAATACATGTATTAAATTTACATTTTATCTAAGGATTTTTTTTTTACATTTGTGGATCATAATATTTACTTACTGAAATTTCATAGTAAATACGAAGAAATTTTATCCGAAAATTTGTGCGACCAAGCTTCATATACTTCTGCAGGTATTGTAAAAGTATCACAAGTTTGATTATTTAAATCTTGCAAAACGTTGAAATTCTAATCACAGAATCAATCTTTAACAAAAGATTTTGAAAGAATTTACAAGATATATCCAGAGATGAAGAAAAAAATCGGTGAAGCAATAAAAATTGATTCAAAAGGCTGGTCGAATCTGAGAAAATTATTTGAATTTGTTATTATAACTTATCAACGAGATGCTGATCAAAATAAAAATAAAAGTTCAAATTCTACTGGAGATGCTGATCAAAATAAAAATAGAAGTTCAAATTCTAATGGGGATGCTACTGGAGATGATGATCAAAATAAAAATAAAAGTTCAAATTCTACTGGAGATGCTGATCAAAACAAAAATAAAAGTTCAAATTCTACTGAAGATAAGAATGAAACAAATCATACTGACAATGAAGCAAATTCCTCTATAACTAATCAACACAGTTTTGTTAAAAGTAGAGATGAAGTGACTAAAGCTTTACTTAGTATAATTGAGTCTAATCAAAATTCTCACAATTTTGATTTTCATAAATGCACAAAAACTTTTCTTGAAAAACAGGATGATGCAAATTTATCCACATTACGAAAATTATACAATTTTGGTCGCAATCTACTAAACTTCGATTATTCTAAAAGCAATAAAATTGAATCAGATGTGGAAAGTAGAATTAAACAAAAGCCTGATGCGATTTTTATTCAGGAACTTTATGAATTCGATTTTGGAAATCATGAACAGAAGGATAAAATTGTGAATTGGTTTTTTGACGAATATTCAAATTGGAGGAAAGACTTTGAAAAAAAAATAAACAAGAATAAACCAAAAGTCTCAGATCGGATAAATAAAATTAACTTAGAGTTGACTAATATTAGTAACCAAAATATACAACAAATTGAAAAAAATGAAATTATTAGAATTCGTACGGACCTTGAAAATCGATACCCTAAAGAGTAAGCAATAATTTATAAGGGTCATGTCTTTATTAGAATTTATAAACATATTAATGATTTAAAACTTAAACAGGAGGCCTACTTTTAAAGCTAATAATGGTATATGTCGTTATATATTAAAAACTTTCATTTAACAGTATATTTGGTTTATTGGTATTTATTATTATTCTTATTTTTAAAAAAAAACTAGTCTTTAAAGGATCTAAGGATTGTAACCATAAAATTTTATATGAACTTGAAGAAATTCAGCCAGAACAATTGCAATATACAATCTATAATACAGATCTCGATGAAAGTGATAATTTGAGTTTGCGAGCGGATGAGCAACATATTCCCAATCCAAAAATCGACAATGTAAATGGTTTATTCTTTCGAATCGATCCACAAACTTATGAATTAAGGTAATGAATTAATACAGTACCATCAAAATAATATACTTTGTAAGTTATTATAATAAGTGACTGTTTATATTTACTTGATTTAAAAGGAAAATTGCGCTGTTTGAAAATAGAAAATATTTTATCGCTTTATGGAATAATCATCACTCACGGCTTGAAATTTATTTTAACACTTTAAAGCAATATGGCAATGATATTCAATTATTGTCTCAAAGATCATTCAGTTTATATCCAAATAAAAATTGTCTTATTGCTATAAATGAACCAAGAGGAATGTTTGGAATATACGATATCGAAAAGGGAGAGGTATCTTTCACTTTCATAAATAATAAGATCTGTCTATTTCAATACGTTTTAAATAAAATATTCATTCGTTTATTGGCGTTATAGTTACATGTTTATGAGCTCTATGAAAATCAAACTGGTTTTTATAAAAGAGCCAATGACATTTTAATTTATGCATGGTATGGTAACAGTAAACCAGATATAAAATTTTTCTTTTTTATTAAAGATAAAGAGGAGCTTTGTTTTGTTGAAACTAACGGCCAAGCAAGAGTTTACAATTTGATCACCAATCAATTCCTACCTGGCACAGCTAAATTTCCAACGAATGCAGAAAATATTATTAGCACGCCAGATGGGTCTTGTATTGTTGCTTTTGTTAAGGGTATCACAGCTGACAAAATTATTAATCATTTGTCGAATAACGAAGATAATTTGAGTGAAGACGGTTCCAATGAAGTTGATCCCAATATATATGATGTCAATAAAGGCGATGCTGATGAAAATGATGCTGCTGAAGACATTGGTAATGATAAAGATATTGTCATTAAAGATGCCAGCGATAACGATACCAGAGAAGACGATGTCATAGAAGACGATGCTAGAGAAGAAAATGTTAGCAAAGATGATGTCAGCAAAGACGATGTCAGTAAAGACGATGTCATCGAAGACGATGTCAGCAAAGATGATGTTAGCAAATATGGTGCTAGCAAAGATGATTCTGAAGAATCCAGCACAAAAGTTGAGCGAATAATTGAAAAGTCAATGGATCATGCATACATTTATTTTTGCACTAGTTTTGGAAAACCGGCTAGTAAAGGTCATTGAAAATTTAAATATTGATAAGATTTATACCTTAAAAATATTTTATTTACCATAAAAATGTAACGTTTTCATTATATAGTAATTTCAATACCGCCGATATTAACATCGTTAGAATCTATTCAGTTTTCAAGCATTAGAAATTTGCAAATTCACCTCTCAATGATTGATTTGAATTCTTCTACATTTCGGTCGATGATTGTTAAGATTACTCAAGAGAAAACACAATATTGTTTTCAACAAAAGTTTAAAAAAAGATCACTTGGAATGATCAAAGTGGTTTCTCAAAATCAAGAGTATTCACTTCTGGAAGGAAAAGATACATTATTTAAACGTGACATTAAGGAGGGAGAAAATTTGGTTATTATGGGGGAAAAAAGACCCGTTATAAGGATAGCTTCCGACACACAATTAAAAGTTTCCGGATCTTTTCAAAATATTATCGGTTTTGATTCTTGGATGGAATTTCGTGTCGAACCTAAAACCATGCTCAACGGCTTTATTGACGCATATAAATTGATGTTCGAAAAATACCCTATTGATAATTTTATTGACCCTGACCAAAATTCTACGTTAAGTTTACAAATAGTGTTGGATGTGGACGATGACAATGTGATTCAGGATTACGAACATAAATTTAAAGATTACATATCCAAGATGTTCGAAGAATTAGCAGTATCTACAAAAAAACCTGCAACATCTCTAAAAAGGTGATCAAATGATTGTACATTTATTTTTATCACATTAAATGATTAGCAGTGGTAACAAATTCATTACTTTCTCAGATTTAACGTATCAGTTACATCCTTTGAGAATCTTGATCTTGGAAGTTTGAAGGAAGACACTGTTAGAGTTCAATTTGGTTCATGGGTGATTCAACTTTGCGTTCTTATACCAATACAAATTGCCGTTGCCAGAAATAATATATTTCAGCCACTTAAAGATGGATTATCAGCTTTTGATGCGGAATCTACAGATCCAGAAGCGTTGTATGTCGACGAAATTGCTCAAAGAATTAGGTTAACCATTTTTTTTATTACCGTGGCTTGCCATATAAAAAACATTACTGATAATCGATTTAATATTAGTTTTGGATGGTACGAAGGAATTTTTAAACACTTTGGAGACCTGCCTGTCAAGGTAGTTTCAAGCATGGGGGAACAGTTAGTATATCTTTAACTTTTTTTTAGAAACCATTGCTATCCTTTAATTGTATTTTATTAACACGGCTCTTTATAAATAAAAAGGTCCAGTGGCAAATCGTACGCATAAATAATTTATAAAATTCTACCAATATTATATCTTCATAAATAATAAATTATTTTATCTATCAGATATATGCTAAATCATTTGGTCGGAACAACATTCGATGGCTCTGCAATGGTAATTTGTCTATTTGAAATTTATTAAATTACAGAAATTATTAAATATCATTTATAATGGCTTAATTTTAGCGTTGTACTGAAGGTGTATGGATGTCACTGGGTAATGGTTCTATTTTATTGTGCCAAGTTAGATCTGCGGCAATTTCTGTAAATCATGTTACTAACAATATTATAATATTTCAATGCAGCGATTACAAAAAAATGCATTTATGTTGCTTTGGATTTCGAAGGGCTTAATTCTATTGAACGATCACCACAAGAGGGTAAGAAATTTTCCTTAAAAAAGAAAAAAGAAAAAACATGATAAATTTACTTTCTACAATTTTAGATACATTCTTGACATTATTCAATACGGTGGTATCAAATCTTATTCTTTTCAAGGTAAAGAAATTTTAAGCTTATATTTAATTATTAGATTGTTGATATTAACGAACTTTTATATGTGATTAGAATCAATTTGCTGTCAACAGAGACATGTCGACGATGTTTAGGAGATTTCAAGATGGCGCTTCATTACTAAATGACTCAAAGATATTTCAGGTAATTATTCAATAGTGGTTGTATGTATTACCTTATAACACTTCAACTAATCATTTTTATATAGGCAATGCTTTGCATTATAATAAAAGATGTACCTATTCAAGATCGTGAAGGAATAGTTTCGGAATTTTCTTTGAGATTCAAATCAATTGTTATGCAGGTCGGTGTATAAATTTTGTTGCCCGAAAGATATTATGGGTAGAGACATAGTGATAGTTTTTGTGTGTGTATCCGCGAATTACTGATTTTGATTGGTTGATTAGATAAAAACAATCATTATGCTTCGAAAATAATCATTTTATCAGACTCCTTTCAGATTTAATAGTATCCATTTACCTTGTGTACGTATTAATAAATTAATCAAATATTAATACAGGAGGGTGAAGACAATTTTGTATCAAAGATGTATCCAAGTGGTCTAAGCATTGACCCTTGGCCGATTTTTAATGACCCAGCTTGGTTTAAAAGTTTGAAAAATATTAAGAAGGTTTTAGATAAGCAAAAGGCAAGATACAAAAATGCGCGCACCTTTTTGCAAAATACAAAAGTATTTATGGCGAAGTTAAAGGTATTAGGCAGTATATTAATTAATACTTTGATGATGTTTTTTCTATTTATAGTAATTAATTTAATAATTTATAGATATGTGATTGGGGTTCATTAGATGAGAATCTTGTGCAAATCCGTGTAGCTACAATGAAAAGATTGCTAAAACCTGCTATTTCATATGGTGTTGAGGAAAAACATGAAAAAAATAACTCAGTCGAATTGTTGGTAAGTTTTGATATTAAAATTTTTAATATTAATATTTACTACTAACGTTTTATAAACATCAGAATCGGGATACTGGAGAAATGATTCCCGATAATATTGTTAAGTTATCTGAAATTTTTGATGACATCAAAGATGAAACCGAATTTTTTCCAGATTCAGGTCTTCTTTTATTCGATGAGGATACCAGTTTTGTATCATTGTCTGCTACTTTACAGTTATATTTTGAAGAAAATATTCTAGATCGTAAAGAATGTTCTGATGATGCTGAATGGTTCAATAAGTTGTTTCAATTCTTTAATTATATTGTTAAACGGCGAGTGGATCGGGTAAACGAATGGTATCAACAAAACACGGAAAAGTTTTCACCTGATAACATTGATATAAAAGATGGAAAATATGTTTTAGATCAGGCAATAAATCAACTTTCATTGTTATGGACATTATGTGGACTTTCTTGTCAAAAATGTAATTTGAAATGTTTAAAAAACCGACACCATGAAGAAGCACATGATTGTTTGACCGATCACAAATGCCATGCTAAATGTGAATTTGAAGAATCACATCCAAACAGATTGCTTCCACAATGTCATCACAGAGCTGGTCATGATGGAAAACATGCGTGCGAAGCAAGTATTTTATTTTAACATGAATAGTATTATTCTAATTTATATTTATATTTTTCTTTTTGGATTTAACTTTAGGAAAATCATTTGTGTGGAGAACTATGTGTTTTCAGTGACAAACGTAATTGTCAGCAGAAATGCGCACTGGAGGTTGGTCACGCTGGTGATGAACATCTCTGCCAATCAAAACGTCATTTCTGTGGGGCTCCGTGCTCCTTACAAGTTAAATTAGAACAAACAGGAAAAGACAATTACTTTAAATGTCCTAACAAATGTATTATTCCATGTGAAGATGAACATGAAAGACATAAATGTGAGAATGATACAGCATGTCCAATCCAATGCCCAATTCTCGATTGTCAACGTAGATGTCAAAGCAATGATCATTTTCACGCTTTTGAAGACAATGTTCAACATTTTTGCGGGTATATTTAAAATAATTTTATTTTATATTAATTTGTTATGTTGTATTAAAATTTCAATTATAATTATTTCAAATAAAAGCAATGAACATCAGTGCCAAGAGCTATGTGAAGAAGCAGGAATCTGCAAAGTTTCAACAGAACCTAAAAAACAGGAGGAAACATATCAAGGATTAGTAGCAGAAACTTCTTTCACTTTTACCAAAGTATTTCACAATACATTTTTTATTTTATTTTATTTTTTAAATTTATGCATTATGAAATTAAAATTTTTGTCACATACCACAATAGTATATCCAATCATGTGAAAGATATAAATGCGGAAAAATGATCCCAGCCGGTGCTTTTAAACATGAAGGAAACCATTCTCATGGAGGAAATAATTTTCATTATTGTGATGCTAAATGTAAGAATAAATTTTAAGATTATTATTGTGTATTATTATAAACTATAGTTTATAATTCAAAATTTAATATTAATACTATAATCCACAGGTCCATTCTGCGAATATTATGTATGTAAATATGTGTATTTTAAAAATTCGATTAAAAATTTACATTAACACAATACTGTTTAATTAGTGTATTTTACCGTATGGACATCCACAACCATTACACGACACTAAGCACGGAAATATGATACAAACTGAGTTTTCCGCAGAAGAAACTGATTTTAAATATGGAGGGTAGGCATAAGATGATCCATGTGTTTAAATCTAGATCCTATCATTTCATGACAATCATTTTCCAATACTAGGACTAGAGTTAGGGTTATCCTGATTTTAGTTGTGTGTTGGCCTAGAGCTAGTTGTCAGGGAAATGGTAGCACTTAAATTCATAAATTATGAATGAAAATCGAGATTTTCCGATCAGACTAATTTGTAAAATCTCAAAGAATGATTTTCATAAAGAACCCACATATCTAATTTTATTTTATTTTATTTTATGAAAGTTATAATTTAAAAGCAGGCGATCAAGGAACATTTGTGCTTTGTAATTTGGTAAAAAAATTGAGTTAATTAAAATTAAAAATAATATTAATAACTCTAAACATTGTAATTATAAATTTTAGTGTTGTAAAGAATACGGACGTCATCGTCACATAGATTATTGTAAAGATGAATTTTCATGCACACCTAATGCCCATAAACAACATATTGAAGGTATGTACATTTTCTTGACCATTTTACATAGCATATATATTTCAAATTAGGGTCCGTGCACCATTCCAACATTTTTAGAATACATGTGCCTAGTACATTTGTCCATGCCTTTGCACAAAATTTCCATTATTATGGGTAGTATTGTGCACGAGATAATTGGGAAAAATTGAGGATTTTAATCGCTCAAAATTTTATTAGCTCTTAAATATGTACTGTTTGTTTTTTTTATATATGTTAAAAAATTGGGATTCCCCAAAACATTAAATCTAATATATTGTATCTTTCATATGAATTGTAGGTGTCGTTCACCCTAATCCAGAAAAAAAGAAAGATTTCATTTCTCATTCACTTTATTGGCAATATACAGGCTTTAAAGGTAAACATATCGATATCTTTAATTGTTAAATTTGAAATGTAATTCTCTTTATTTTATATGTCGATATTGACTCTGCATTATTGTAAGATCCTTATTCAATTAATGAGCAAGAAGAATTTTCAAAGTGCGACGCTGAATGTCCAGATGAAATACATCAGAAAGTGAAAGGATCTAATGTAGCACCTATAAAATCATTCTGTGAATTACAATTATTTCATCCTCCTATTAATCCGTCTAATGTTCCACCAAGTGGTATTGGTTATATTTCACTCGATGGACATCACTTTACATGTGAAAATCCTTCAACAAGGGAAGGATTATTTCATATTATTTTTGTCCTAGATAGATCTAGTTCTATGAGAGATACTGATAAAAAGCCATTACCAAACACACCTGTTTATAATCAATTACGAGTTCATGATAATAGGGCAGGTGCTGTTTACAGTGCAGTATGTATTTATTTTCTGAGATATTTCGTTTTATAGTTTAATTATAGTAACAATGAATTTTATAAAAAATATTAAAGGTTTATGCTTTTATGGAAGCAAGGATTGCAGCAAAATCACAGCAGCAAACTGCAAATAATGATAAATTTTCATTGATTCTTTTCAATAATGAACTAATTGTTCCATTTGAGAATGCAGAATTAACAAATTCTAATGAGTTATTAAAACAAATGCTACCACATGGTGCAACAGGAGGAACGAATTTTAGTCTTGCAATCCAAAAAGCAGGAAGTTTAATTAATACATATTATGATAAAGCTAGGTATGAAGAATTTTTTATTACACATTAAATATCCTGGACGAAGCAATCAAAATATATCATTTAACTATGGATATAATATAAAGGATAAGAGGATATAACGGATTTTAAATTTGACAATTCACAGTATTATAAAATCATTCTATATCTAATAATGAAGTATACAACAGATTTTTATTAATAGACTAAAATCCGTTATATTTGTATTTGACTATATAGTTATAATGAAAGTTTTAATTACATTAAGAAATTCTATAATTGTTTATATTACAACTTATGCTGAAAACCAAGATTAACCTGTAAGTTTTAATTAAAAATTTTAATATTGTGTATAATTTTTTTTTTAGAACAAATGTGATTATATTTCTTTCTGATGGTGGTTGTGATGTACCAGCCGGTAATCTTGAAGAAATATGCAAAAGTAATAAAGAAAAAGGGTAAGTAAACTATTTCTTTACAAACTTATGAGATCACAGCTCTCTCTAAACTGGGACTTGGAATTTATTAAGAAATAACTTCAGTTTAAAAATGTACTTAGCATTTAATCTGAACTTTACAATCAAATTAGAATTTTAAAGTTCAGTTTAGACAGAGTTATTGTTCAGTTTATCCATATACGTTTTAAATTTGTTTAATTTCACTTAAGATATTAATTAAATAATAATTTTAAACTAGAAATCCATTATATCTTATGACGGTCATGTTTGCTAATTCTGATGGTGCCTCTTTAAAACAAATGGCTAAAATTGCGAGCAAATATCATCCAGAAAATGGTTCTACAAATTCTTTGCGGTGTCATTTTACATGTGCTATTGATGAAATTAATTTGATTAATACTTTTACTAGTGTAGCCGAAAGTATGAGAACGCATAGGCCTACATTAGTGAAAAAGATGCCGACGAATTGTTATTAGTGTTTACTTATGTATCTATTTTATAAATGCTTTTTATAAATATTTGATAAATATATTATAGATAAATATATATATTATTAGATAAATATATATATTATAGCAATTAAAAATCGATGTGTCTTTGTTTAAATCATTTTATATATTTCTTAAATATCCATTTTAAATAATTATTTGTTTTTCAACAAGATACACGTCGCGTAAATCAGAGAGCTATACAATATATAAGTTTTTGCACTAAAATTGTACCAGAATTTTTAATGCTGATAGTTCTTTAATAAATTAGTGTATATTTTTATGCTGTGGCTATTTGTTCTAGTAGTAGTATTGTATTAGAGTAAATACCAGGAACGGAGTGTTGAAATCATAAAGCGTATAATTATAATGCAAGCGTAAAGCAGAGATCATATGTCGTAATATTCGACATAATTGGACATTTAGACAATGTCTAATTTGTTCAAATAATTTAATTGAGCATAATACATTTAGCTGATTACCTCTTTCGCAACCCAAATCACATAAAACCTCTATACAGTCAACTCTCTCTAAGTGCAACCCCTCTAAGTGCAACTTCTCTCTAAATGCAACTTTACTTTGGACCAAAGTATATGTTTGGTATACGTTTTGTTTCTATAAATGCAATTTTCCTTAATTGTTCTCTAAATGCAAGTTGCTAAAAGTCCGGTCTCAATGAATTGCACTTAGAGAGAGTTGATGTACATATTCACTACTTGAAATACTAAGCACGTGAGGCATTTATCCACATAGTTTCATCGAACCGGTTTAGAGATGGTTGAGTGTAACAGTGCGTTTACGTACTCTGCAAAATCATAGATCTGATTGATCCGCATGACCCTATTTGTCACGTATCGTTTATTTTTCACACATTATTTCATCACCACGCCTTATATCTATTGATTTCTGAACAGTTTCTGCGCCTACACAAATTCATATTACCTGCTTAATTCCATTGCTGTTGACGTGACTAGTACCATTCTATGTGGCCGTAAAAAAAAAAAAAAAAAGAATGGTTAATTTATTTAAAGAAAAAAAAAAATGCGACTATACGTATGGGTGCAATTACCAATGCCTAACATACTGTAGTCATTAAACATAAAAAATCCAAAATTGCTTATTTAAAAATTTTTATTGTAAATGTATCAAAACGAAATTTCGACTTCAAATGTATAGAAATGACTCATCGCCTCGCTTTAGACAATTAGCACTTAGTCATAACAGAGAATTGATTTCTATCAGCTTTCACAGATTCAGCCTAACTTGAAACAAGTCTGGTACAACCATTGTAAGATTATTAGGTAATTATTATCTGAAGGTTCTGATGAGTAGGAAGAGTAGGTTATCACCAGCGGTTTCAGAGGTATAATGTTATATCAGGGTTGTGAATGGACAATGGACAAGTCAATAGACACAATAGACAGTCTAATGGTCCAATGGGTGTCTAATTGAATCATTAGACAATAGACAAATTTTATAGTAATAATAATTTATTTTTTGTAATTGTATCCTGAATAATACTGCAATAGTAACACATTCAAAATTAAGATTTTGCTTAAATACATATCCAGTATGTTTGAGTATTTGGTCTGTAGAAAACTTTATATAAAATTGTTCTTGCCAATTAACAGATCTTAATAACAAACATAAAGAGTACTAAATATAAGCTATCATAATAAATATATTACATGAACAGGTGCTAATAAAAAAAGTTTAATATAGATAAGAATTTAAAAACTAGACTAAAAAAATTTTAACTCAATCAAAATTGCATTGAAAATTATAATCAAAAATTCTAGCAAAATTTATAAAGTATTTTAATATAAAGAATTTCTATTTGTACACGTAGTGTATATACACGGGTATAAAAAAACCAAGTAATATTTCAAAATTATGATAGGAAACCACCTTTTGGCTTCTAACAAAAAAATTCTCTTGCGAGATTTTGGTATAAACTACTCTCACCCCAATCCCAAACTAACTTTTACCCTAACTATAAACAAGGGTTTAATTTTCTTTTGTAAAAATTGTTTTGATTAGCACATTACACAAGTTTGTAAATAAATAAATTAGTATCCGTATATAAATACTACATGTAAATTAATAAATTTTCTTTAATATAAATAATAATATTTAAAATAAAAACAAAAAAGCAAATTATTGTAAATCATTAAACCTTTAGCTTGTTTATCTATAATAATGAGGTGGTGTTTTAGGTTACCTCTGTATTTTGTAGTACCAGGGTTCAGCAAATATCACACATCATGATCATGTTACTTATTGTGAAATGTGATCAGATGTAAACAATGGAATTAAATAAATATAGATTTGATTTTGCAGATCAAACCCATGCTTCATTTTCTTGAGAAATAATCTGTGCCTAGTAATAGTAACTTAGTATCTTGAGAAGAGAAGATTGTGAAAAGTTGTTATTGAGTAGAGGGCAGTGTTTGAGTAAGAAATGTAGCTATGTATAAAGCAAGTGCAAGACTAAATGAGTCTCTGAGCAGAATTGAGTGTATAACTATCTATATACATTTATTAACTCCACAACAATAAATATCTTAAAAATATCTAGCTTGTCTAAAGTAACAATATCAAATCTAAATATCTAACCTATTAAAAGTACAAACTAAAATAATACATTATATTTATTATTAGCAAGATATGCAATTTATTATGTTATTGTTTATTATTGAAATAAAAAACTTAACAAAATATCAATATTTAATAAACTACTCAGAATCAATAAAGACTATACAAGTATTAATTGTTTTATTTTAATTATTAAATATAACTACAGTGATAGTAATTATTAAAGGTTTACTTTTCTGCATTTTTTTTATTTGTAGTAAACATCACAAGATTAAGCAGAAGTACTTTCTCTTGTATATGTATCTAACCCAGAAAGCTTTAATTTCATGTTCTATATATTTTGTTTAGCAAATAAGTATAATTATGATATACCGTAAACTTCTGAAATTAAACACTCTTTTTTTGTTATATGAGTGCTTATTTTGAAATATAATGTAATTGACACAAACTGGTTTAAACCAATTTTTATTCTAGTAACTATTTAAAGGAAGTGCTTAATTTTGGGTGAATATAGAATGTAGAGGTGCTTAATTTCAGAAGTATATAGTATATTATTTTGTGTGTTTTGTTAAACAAAAAAATACTAGTTTTTTTATTTATTTTTTCTGCCTTTTATATTAAATTTAATTATACCATATATTATACTTTTTATTTTAATTAATTACTAATCATGCTATATCAATATCTAACTTTTTGGTTTGTTAAACAATTCTAAACTTAATGCAAGAGCTATTCTTAGTAGTAAAATTTTTAACATTAAGAATTTATTAGTGTTGATTATGATATTTTTCTTATATAATCTGGAATTATAAATTGATAGAACCAATAGACCAATAGAGATATTGTCTAATAAAAATTTTATTTAAATAGACATAATTATTCTCAACTAAGTCAAATAGATATTAGACAATTAAACCATTGGGCAATTAGACCATTAGACAATTAGATAATCCAATTTTTAATTGAGCTATGTCTATTTACAACTCTGGTTATATATGTCATAGCCTTTGCTAACTATGTGGGTTTATATTGGCAAAACAAAGCAACTTATCACTTATTCAAACCAAAGTGGATTTATGGATTTTCCTAATATATATTATTTTACAAAGCGAAAGGTAAAACTTATTTTATTTCTCTAAAATTCCTTATACGTATCAGATTAATCTATAAATTAATTACATCATAATGTTATTTACATGCACTTCTTTGACTTAATCTCATAATTAATGCATCATAACTAATCATACAACTATTTTACTATTTCTATTATCTCATAATTAATGTATCATAACTAATCATACAACTGTCTTACTATTCCTATTATCTCATAATTAATCATACATTACTTTTGACTACTCTTAATTACATATTGTTCATGTGCATTAATTTGACTGGTCCTGATTTATTACTAAAATGTGATACAATCAACTACACATGTGATCACAAGAACACGTTCCTATATGCGAAACTAATTTTATAAGTATTTATATTAAGGGTGTGGCGGCTTAGTGAAGTGGTCTAGTTGTCATCCCACCAAATAGCAGGTTGAGAGTTCGAATCCTACAGATGACGATTTTCGAATTTAATCCTGTGTTACAGTTACTATCGTCCACATCGGGAAAAAATGCCTGTAACTCGTTAGCATACCAAGGATTGGCAATAAACCGGAACCTGGAAGATTTGGGGCATTGTACAACCCTGTAGGCCAGGGAAGTACAAAGAATGCTAACTGGTTAAATGCGGTGCAAACCCATAATAAGTCCAACAGATCGATGCATATAGGGATGATTATCGGATGATGGAAGTCTGCTTAGAAAGTCCAAATATGGTATTCATAGCTAGGACTACTTAGTTTCGGCTTTGAAGGAATACAAACTGGTATATGATAGGCAGTATAAACACAAGATAAATCCATATAAGGGCAAAAAACACTTGTATTTAGAGTAGGACTAAATACTCGACTATGCAATTACATATGTACTTTATAAACATTAACTTGTATAAGATCTACAAATATAGCATGTAAACATAAACAC
>CAJVPY010001900.1:0-17789 GCA_910591965.1 Dentiscutata erythropus | reverse complement strand
TAGTAAAATTAAAAAATTTCCATAATAAAGCTTATAAAATATGTTTTAAATAAAATATTGTATATATAAATTATACCCCATATTATTAATAAATTTTAATTTTATTTAAAAATTTGTAAATACTTTTCAATTTTCCAGGCAAATTTGCCTGGAATACGGTTTAAAGAATAATAATTAAATCATAACTCTGGTACCTTAAGCATAATTTGCAGCTTTGGTAAACATAATGTTGGTAGAATTAAATCGTACCTTTGTTAAACAAAACATATCTTATAATTTTGGTAGAATTAATTCATAACTCTGATAAACATAATTTTGGTAAATACTGGTAAACATAATGTTAGTTGAATTAATTTGTAACTCTGGAAACACAATATTGATAAAATTAATTTGTAACTCTTGGTAGAATTAATTTTTAACTCTGGTAATAAACATAATGTTGGTAGAAATAGACATTTTTTATTATATAACTATTAATTTCTAACTTTAGTTTAAATACTAACTCTAACTACAATTAAAATTTTAATTAATATAAAATATTTTAATTTTGTGTTTAGTATTACAATAACATAATATATTATTAAATTATATATTTTAAATATATATTTAATACTATATATTAACTAAATTTAAAAACTAGTTATTTTTTTTAAATTACTAAAACAATTACAAAAAATAATTTATAATAAATTTTAGAAGTAAATACTCTTTATTTAAAATTGTTTATAAATATTTATAAGTTATACTTTTAGCATAATATATTAATATTTTTTTTATTTTAATACAGATTATATAAAGTTTTTATAAATAGCAATATATAAATTTTAAAATGGCGGATGACGAAAAGATACAAATTTTAAAGCTTAAAAATACTTTTAAAGAATTCCAATTTTGTATACAAAAAGTAGCAAGTATCAGTTGATCCAATTCAAGTTGAAATCTTTTAATTAATTTTTTCTTTGTTCTATGCATAAATCCATAGTTACAAACACAACTTTTTAAAAAATTCACAATACATATCTGATATCTAATTCAAAATTAGATTGCTACTAAATTACTCAAAATTTGTTAATAATCGATAATGTATCGACCTGAAAATTATTACACATTTCACGTGTTATTATTGATAACTAAAATAACCAAACAGCGATAACCGTTTGTTGAAAGGGAGAATCAAATTTTTAAAAAACTGACCTTATTAACATACATTTGGCTTATAATTAAATACTCGGGCACCAAAATTTTCTATGTATTTAATTGTAAATACAATGTTAGTTAAAAAGGCCTTTTATGAATTTGCACTTTACTAAATTTTAAGTACAAAATTTCCTTGAGGTTGATTTTGGGGTCTGAATCAAATCGGCCGATATGGGACTGCAAACTGTAAAAATTAACATTGTGCGTGAATCAAATTAAATACTGGTATGGTGGTGAAATTACATCAAAATAAACAAATACATCTAATATAATTCCAAACAGGAAAGCTCCCAAAGTAAAAATAACAACCAATAATAAAAAAGAACTAATGAGGCACGAATTTTATAAATCACAAAATTTTGATTGCGGAGTAATTTTGCCTAATTTACACTAAATTTATTAGTTCATCGTAGAATTTATTTGTTCAAAATTGTGAAAATACATCTAGCGTAAAATAATTCAAACACTAATAATAAATGAATACAGTTAAAAAAGATAAACATGTAGAATGCGTATCCTATAAATCCTGATTTCGCAAAGTGATGAATTTTAAGTTCTCCTATAAAAAAAACCTTAAATGTAAAAATCTTAATTAATACTCTAATTTGAGGTATCAATTTAATCAATTTAAAAATAATAAAAAACTTTTGTACCTAAAAGACAAAACCATCTAATGCAGTTCAAGACAGAAAACCAACTAAAATCTGCAGTAAAAAGGAAGATAAAAATAAACAAATATTTAATAAGTCTAAAAAAAACTTGAGGCTCCGATCTCGCAAATGTAGCAAAATTAATAACATACTGTAACATTAAGACAATTTCAATCCAAGATCCAATTAAATGTTGTAATGCCTAATAATTAAAAAAAAAACACTAATTCACCAACACAAATATATTATTGTATGATTAAAAATAAAAAGCAACGAACGTTAACAATATACAAAGTTCTGGAAACAAGACATCTGAAAGTTAGGATAACTTTGAGTAAATGAAGCCACACTTCATCTCGTTCTTTAATTATTTTTACAAGTTAGAGATAAAATGAAGTATGCTCTGATAATTTATATTAAAGTATATTTGCTTTATAGTTATAATAGGAGCGCAATTAACAGTGTTTTATATATATGACTAATTGAATACCTTTGTATAAAAATAAATCAAATTCCCATCCGGAATGCTTAAGAATATTCTTTCAAAATTGACAATCTTTATACAAAAAGTCTTTGTATTAAGCCTAGAAACACGCGTAGTTATTAGACATTGTTTGCATAATTATTACTTTATTCTTTACACTTACTTAAACAAATTACGTTAATTAATAAAAAATTTTTAGTTTACATGTAACAATGGTTATTTTATTCGTGTTGCTATGTGAGAATGATTAGCGAAAAGTCTATAGTTTATTCTGTTTTAAAGTAAACTAGGATATATATATATTAATTATAGCTCACCTCTTTATAGTAACTAATTTTATAGAATGAAATTAGTCTTTTTCGAATGGTAGAAAACAAAGAAATTTTTCTATTAATAACGTATTTTGAATAAATATTTAAGAACAAAATATCTTCTTACGCATCTTTTATCCAAAAATGGATAACAGGAAATATTCGATTCTTACATAATTAAAGTTTTTTGTTAGAATAGATTGTAATAGTCTTAGACTTGTATATCAATTAAATAAACTATATCTTTCCTGAAGCGATTACTAATTAATTGACAATCTTATAAGTGAAGTCTTGATACAAAGAAATGAAACTTTTTTGGCATCAAAATTCTTTTCATTCTTAAAAAGGTCTTTTGTCCGAATGGCTAATTTTTTTGTACTATTATTGAAATTCTTATGATTTTAGTGAATAATTAACAAAAAATATAAAAGGCGCGCGCTATAACTCCAAAAAAAATATTTAATTCAAACTAAAATACCAAAACAACATCAAAAAATTTCATGCGAATTCTGTCCCAAACGAAAAATTGCATTGACTACATTACCAAACTATGTAGGAAATTAAAGAATCAGAAAATTCTAATTAGTAAAAATTTAAGATCCGATTAGAGCTAGCTTTGAAATTTTCGAAAATCTAGAAAATTTCAAGAATTTTCTCTGATATAGTCTGTATTTGTTCACACCTTTTTACAGCTGTTTTTAAATAGATGTGAACAACAATTCCCATACACCTATGTGGGAAATCGAAGAATCAGGAAATCCTTAGTAAAAATTGAAGATACGATTAGAGCTGGCTTTGAAATCTATCTTATTCAAATTAAGAAGAATTTATTAAATAAATGATTAGTTGAATGAATACATGGCAATACAAAGCAAATTCCTAATACAAAAAATCGTTCAACGATTGATCAAACAGTATCAACTTTAGTATCAGTAATTAGTTAACATTCATAATATTCTTCTCCAGGTCAATATTTACAACACAATACAAAAAATCACAGTATAATTTTTTAAGAAACAATAATAATTACAGTCAGACCTTAATATAATCACCAGGTTGGTAAACAAAAATTTGATTATAAAAGGTTGTGACTATATAAATATTAAATTTTATATGTTTTATAATAGCTAGAATTATAACAATGCTGTGATTATATCAAGAGTGACTATAACAAGGTCTAACTGTATAATATTTTCCTTAATGTAAACTTTTAATTAAAGATGAAAAACTATCCTGATGCAGAATTAACATCTAAATAAAGCCGAACTCACATCTAAGTTTTGGAATTTTTCTTCATAAAAGCAATCATCTATCATATAAGATTGTATTAAATCTTAATTCTATGTTGAAACAAGTAATCATAATGAGGTTTGCTTTTAGCAATTAAGTCATAAACATGTTGAGGATATTCAATTTCTTTTTCACCATTGATTGATTTGTCAAATCCTGTACTTTGCATCACATTCCTGTTTTTTATTTATAATATGTATCTAGTTAATATATGAAAAGAAAAATTACTTGAAAATAATAAACATACTTATGCCACAAATAATCTATATCTGGGCCTGACAATTTTAAATCCCATATTTTCAACCTTTCTTCTTTCCATTCAAGCATTTCTTTCTTAAACTCTATATTAACCATCTCACAATATTTTCTAAAAACTTTTTCCGGTTCTCGAACTAAATCATCAGCATCTACTAAAACAATATCCTCTCCAGTTATGTTCTTAGTCTAATCATAAAGAATCCTTGATTCTTTGAGCCAAACTTTTTCAGGAAAAAAAATGTCATATCTTTCAGAATTAGGTACGCAGGCTTTATCCCAAGCTTTATATGTAGAATTGGCAGCTTTGTAAAAAAACTTTACGGATTTTTCTGGATTTCTAATTATGAATGTGTGTTTAAATTTTGAAAGAATTTCCTTGGATCCTAACGGATTTCCGTCTAGATTTCCTTCAAATGCATCTAAAAAATTGGATGCATGTTCCTTCGCAAAAACTCTTAAGGTATGTGTTTTATCATCATTATAGTAATGAGGAGCAAGAATTTCATTAAGAGTAGGTGAGAAATGATGTACAAAAGTGATCGGATCAGTAGGTTTAGGTAACGGAATTTGATTCAAAAATTCAAAGTTTTTGGTCACATAAGCACGACTTATTGGATTAATTGGTTCATGGATAACATGAAATTCTTGAGGACGTTGAAGAAACGGTCGTTCAAAAACCGTAGAAAGAGATCTTGGATGGGACCAAAGAACAATGGGTCTTTGATCCTCCATTTTTAAATGAGCAAATTCAATCTTATTCGTTCCTTTTATTAAGTTGTGTAATGTAATACAAATATTAAGGGATCTGCAAGTTGCAGCTCATATGAAATTTATGTAAGTTTTAAAAATGAATTAACCTCAATTGTTCTTATATTTCACGATGATTATTTATTGTCACGATGCTGAAGCTCACGTAACATATTAGTTTAATTGTTGCAACATTCTCAGCATTTAATGTAAATAAAATTGATTTTCAGTGTTAATAAATAAATTGCGTATTTTGAAATTAAATGAATCGTATTACCAAACTTAATACGCGTGATTAATTTGCTTTAAGATTATTCAACAGATTTTAATTTATAGAAACTACTATTTTATCTTATCATTAATATTTCAATTTGTTATTATATATTTAAATTTGTAATTAGATATTTAAAAATTCCTTGCAAAAGTTTACTATATCCGAACCTTAAATTTCGATTTGTTTTTGTATTTATCATAACGTTACACGATCTAATTGGTCGACTTCTAATTTAATTTTTTTTCTATTTCATATAATTGAAAAATTATCATTTTGAAGCTTTATTGGAGTTAGAAGAAAATGTAATTTCGAAATTATTACATGTTTAATCAATTTTATTAATTTGCTGCTGGGAAATGACTAATTCAAGTATTGTCTGCACTTAAGTCATTTAAATTATCATACACTGATTTGATTTCTGGACGATTACTAGGTTCTTGATCCCAGCATTGTTCGTAAAGCCTACGATATTGTAATGGTGTCCCTTCCACAGGAGTCTCTCTCTTTCCTTGAAATACGTAAATAATGATTGCATCTTTGGAATTGAATGTTTGAAATGGTAGTTTACCACTTGAAATTTCCCAGAGAATTACACCAAAGCTATAAATGTCGGATTTTTTATCACGTATAAATGAACTATCAATAAAACATTTTGGATCTGTATATGCGGCCATTCCATGAACATTTTTGTTTTGTATTAATTTATCACTATAATTATGTGACAAACCAAAATCTGCAATCATCATTCTCCGTTCATGAACCAATATGTTCATGGAATTCTGCAAAAACATTATGATCAACTTTAGCACATAAAGTAATATCTTTATAACTCATAAAACATACTTACTAAGTCTTGATGTACAATATTCTGATTATGTAAGAATAAAAGGCCTTGCGCTATTTCCTTTGCAATACGATATTTGTCTGTCCATTTTAAAGCTAGAAAATTTTTTCTTAGATACTCCCTCAAATTTCCCTCATTAGCAAACTGCAAAATCAAGATATAATGACCGTTGAAAGGATCTACATTTATAATTAAAAATTGGGTTATAAAATGTTAATGGGCGCGGACAAATTCAAACATTAGTAGTCATTGCTTTTGTTATTTTAATTCGCGAAGTTGTGATTATTGAAGCAGGATACATACCTTTAGTTATACCAAATAAAGAATCTATATTAGGATGTAAACTTAATCTTCGTAAGAATTTATGCTGTTTAATAATTAAAAAAAAAAAAAATTAAATAATTTTTAATTTTTTTTCGATCATTTCAGATAGCAAGAATACTATTAAATATACCTCATTAACGAACTCATCAGATTTTGCATTAATTTTAAACTTTTAAGAGCAACAGTTAACCCATAACCTTTCCACTCTGCTTTTTGTATTGTTTCAAATCCTCCACCAATTTTTTCCACGTTAGCAAAATCATCATAATCATAGAAATTTATAAGGTTTCCGGAAATCAACTTTTTTATCGTTTTTTCTGATTCATTCGAAGAATCCATATGATTTAACTTTGATATTAACTATAGAGATTAAATCTTTCCTATTTATTATATATTTTTTATTTTAAATTTGTTTACCACGTGATAAAACCAAAACATAGTGCCGTTAAAGGTTCACTAAAAAAGTAACGTTAGTATAATAGGATAATTTTGTAAGATACTAAGAATGCTTTATGTGAATTTATATACTATTCTAAATTCTTTAGTTAAGTAAAGACTCGATCCGTTATGGACTGGGATTTCGAGTCAGTTCTGTTAAATGCACCGGGTTGGATTTTTCACCTCGCATGACAAACTTGTAATAAGTTTTATTCACCAATTGATTATCACCAAAATATTTTCTAAATCTTGTCTTGTTTATTATAATTAATTGAAAAATCAAATAAGTAAATTTAATAGTTCAACGTAAAATAATGGATTTTTTTTTTTTTTTTTCTGGTTTGGATCACAATTAATCAAAGAAATTATGTAATAGATAATCTACACTTACTCATCACAATACAGGGATCTCAAAGATAATAAAATATTATGCAAAATTGAAAGTGATAATCTGTCTATTGTTTTCTGATTTCGGATCACAATTAATTGTATGTTGTATAGTAACTCATTCCAATATTAATTATTCGAATAAAATAGTTAATACTAATTGTGAAAAAGATTAGTTTATGCTTAATTAAAACAAATATTTTAATTTATATAAATTAGTGAAATGAGATTTAAATTAAATTTTCTCCATCGCCAATAAAGTTCAATAGATTCTGAATGAAACCAATGAATACTAGCATTTACGTCAGTAATACTCAAAAAGGTCCATTACTATTTAATTCAAACAAATATTTAATTTGGATAAATTTATATTTAATGTTGTGAAATGGGATTGAAATAAATTTTCTCCATTGTCGATAAAGCCCAATAGATCTGCAAATGGTATTCTGAATGAAACTAACGGAGTACTCTATTAGATTAATAAAACTATAAATACTGTCAAAATTAAGCAAGTTCTGTATGGTATTCAAATACAAGTGTTATAGTTATCTTCCTCTGATTCATTTTTTACTAGTTATTCGAATGATGCCTTCTTTTCGAAACACAACATGGACTAAATCTTTCAGCCAAAGGGTTCATTATAAAGAGGATAAATAAATAACACATATAACAGACATTATATTTCAAAGTTCATCATGCTTATATGAAGGCTTGGTTGGATCTGTAGAGTCATCATCAGCATCAGTTGAAGGTTTGACAGAGGGTTCATCACGATCAAACTCTTTAAATAAATTCTCATGTTTCTTTAGTTCTGAACTCTTTTTTTCTGTGAGATCAGCATCTTCGGCTGGTACAATATTGATTTCAGGTTTTGCATTAAGATCTATACCCAAATTTTTTCTCAAGATTCTTTCAACCATTTCCGCGTATCAAATAAAGAAAAATCAGTTTAAATAATTATCATATAAGTTACAGATATAAAACCAAAAAATGACATACAACTATAAAAACATACTTTAAATTATCTTTCAAATCATAACCGGATCTAATTAATGTAGATTCATATAAAACCTGGACTAATTCTTTTGAAGTTTCATCGGTTTGGCCTTTTTCGACTCTATCCAATAATCCAAGAAGAAGTGGATGATATGGATTAATTTCTAAGATTTTCTTTTGCTTTGCATAGAACTCTTTTAGGAATTCATTCTCTTGTTTAAAAGGTTGTGCTAAATTTATTAGTTGATTTATTAGTTGAGAAGTTGGTAAAAGTATAAATGTGATAAAAAAAAGAATTACCGGCCATCATCCTTTCCATATGTCCAGTTCATTCGCGACGACGGCACGGGAGATGTAGTAAGACGATTTGATATTCTAACTAATAAAAATTCATTAAAATATAAGTTAAACATTATCAAAATTATTATTGGTTAAACAAAACAAATAAAAAAAATATACATATATATATAAACCAACTTTTTTCGACTTGATCAGCAAGTACAACTTCAGTCAATTTGGCAAACTTGAATTTTATTTCAGCAGTTGACTCAAAACCTTTAGGATCAATATTGATGTCACCCTTTGCGATATTTTGAACCATTTTACCTCCATGTCCAGGCATATGTTGAACCAACATTTCATCAATAGGTTCAACCATATACAACACTTCATAACCTCTTGCCACAAAATCTTCGATAAAAGGAGATTTTTCAACTTCTTCAACGGAAGAACCAGTGACAAAATACATTTTATCCTGATCTTTTTTCATTCTACTAATATAATCATCTATAGTAGTCCAATTTGAACCTTTATAAGAACTTGGGAATTTTAATAAATGAGCGATCTTCTTTCTGTTTTCATTATCTTCGATAGCTCCAACCTTTAAACTTGTTCCAATAAGTTCAAGTTTAATTCCATATTCTTCAAAATATTTCTTGTAAAAAATATGAGCAGCCTTTAAAAAACAAAAGTTAGTTTTTGTCTAATAAAATAATGTAAATTTAAATTTGCCTTAACAAGAATTAAAAAAAAATACAAGGTGAGAATTAGTCCCATGAGGGCCAAGGAAGGCCAGTTTGCCGTCGGAAAATGAAATGAATAATACAATTCATTAAAAAGTTAGTACCGTATTATCCCGATATAACGCCCCGGGGGTGTACGTAGATTGAATAGAGCTAATAATTAATTTAGAAGAATTTTAATAACAAAAAATTATAATTCACTTTCGGCTAAATTATTTACTAGCTCTCTTCAATCTACGTACACCCCGGGGGCGTTAAACTCAGTTCATTCTCAGACGGCATCAATATGCCGTCTGAAAACGAAGTGAGTTCAAAATATTTGATGTCAAATACGACTTAAAGCGCAAATAGTGTTTATGCTCAGGATAACTATTCAGAAAAGACCATCATATAATTAAAGCACATTTAACACTTATGAAGGAAATACTGTATCTAGTGATACAAATCGAAATCGAAATTAATCGATTAGTTGGTTAGTTGACAACTAATCGACTGAACTTTTCAGATACCAGCTAATCGATTAATCGATTAATCGACTAATCGATTAGTTGCAACTAATCAACCAAAGAATTAATTGATTAGTTGCAAAGAATCGATTGAAAAATCATTTATTTACTTAATGAATTAGTTGCAACTAATCGATTAATCGATTAATCGACCAGTTGCAACTAATCGATTAATCGATCAGTTGCAATTAATCGATTAGTTGCAACCAACTGAAAAAATAATGACTAACTAATCGATTGAAAAAATTTTGACGATTTGTAACACTAACTGTATCATTTTGAAATAACACCGACATTTTATGAAATTTAGATGATTAGTCGAATTTATAAATCACGGTTATTGGTTCATGTTTGATTCCTGTTTCCCCAAACCAAAAATAATATAATCACGAATTAGAATTTACCTTCCTATCATAGTAAACCCATCACAAATCAGTTTTCAAAGTAAAGATCTATTTAACCAAATACAGATTTATGATAACGATAAGCTAAATGTGAATTAATGTCTTAAATCCCATAATTTTTCTTATGCATACAAATCACTGCCACAAATTTACTACCGGCCGCTATTGCCAAATATTTACGTATTTTGATTTTCAACTACCTTGGTCAAAAATTTAGTAAATGTGTTGACCCCGGTGGTTAACATTCGTTGATTATCGTCACGAAATTTAATATCCTTGTATTTAACCAAACCGATCGCATAATAAGAAAGTCCGAAAAATTTTCCTCGAATATCGCTTAGATGCCGTTTAATGTCGTCAATATTATCATATTCATAATTAATTAAATCACAAACGAAGAAATAAAATTTTCGATATATTACGACCAAATCGACTCCGAAATAGCCAATTGTTCGATCATCTTTATCGACGTCCAATCCCAAAATTGGGAAATTAAACTCTTTCGCCACGGGATAAATCGAATTCAAATTAAAATCATTTCGAAAATGTTTCACGACCTTTTCTACCAACAATATATTCATTGGATGTATATCAAGACGTTCATTTCGACAATTAAAATTGACTGAATGACTAGCATTGGACTTAATTATCTGAATAATTGTATCAAAATATCTTTGACGAGCATAACAATAAAACTTATTCGTATTGATTGGCGCGATTCCACTTCATTAAATCCTTTGTGTGAGAATATAAATGCGATGAACTCTAAAGTTTCTTGTTCTAACACATTTCGAAAATTTCCAATATCCTCGCGATTAAGATACGTACTTTTTATTTGAATATAAAATAATTTACCACCATAACATCCTTGTATATCAATTCCTCCATCCCCGTATCCCTTCGGTTTTCTAATAATACAAGGGATACCTTCGTCTAATAGCTTTTTCGCATAAAGCAATTCAAAAAAATCACCTTTTTCTGTACATTTATCACGATTCGACTGACTTTGAACTATCGACGAAACTTGAACTATTGTGTTTGAAACATCATCTACAAGTTCCAAAAGGTTCATAATTATTATCTCACCCTCATTAAAAAAAAAACAAAAAAAATTCAATCAAATTATATATGTATACTTTATGTATTCGGATATAAAAAGTTAAATCCAGCTTTATCTACGTATGAAATGTGTAATTACCTTTATTAAGATAAAGTTTTTGTATAAAAAATTCACATGTTAATATATATTAATAAACTTAAATATTGATACGTAACTTTACTTATCGCGGATACCCCAAAACCCCAATACAATTCATTGCTGCTAAAATATGTTGTAGTGATCAGTTTTACTGTTCACTATAAAAATTTCGTGAACAGTAAAGTAAAAAAAATGGTTCCATCTTTAATATGCACCTTACTTCCATTCTATTTTTTTTAGTTTATCGCTAGGTTTCTTTTTTTTTTTTACTTTATCCTGTGACTTTTTAACAATGTAAAAATTCCGAACTCAAGATCTGGGCAATAAGTATGAACAAATGCGTAGTATTGAAGCATAAATAATAAATTAGAAGATCATACAGTGTCGATCAACCAATTTTATACTTTACTTTTACCATAAAATGTCAAAACCTGATAGTGACTCCAAAAAGCTTCAAGAAATCGTTACAAACATGTGTATTTTATATCGCAACAAAAAATCTGAAGGCGTTAAATTTCAATTAATTTTTGACGCATTAGGAAAAATTCTCAGCGAACAAAATTCGAATTCACTTGATATCATTACTGTTTGTTTAAACAATCAAACAAATCCAACAATCCTAAACATACTCGCGAGTTGTTATTATTATGGTAAAGGAGTCGAAAAAAATGATGATCAAACATTCGTTTATTTCAAAAAATCAGCTGAAATGAATGATGCTATTGGAACATATAACGTCGGAAACTGTTATAGATATGGAATCGGAACTGAAAAAAATGAACAAGAAGCATTCAGTTACTATCATAAATCCGCGGAAATGGGAAACATTCTTGGAATATATTTGGTCGGAATATGTTATGAACAAGGAATCGGAGTAGAAGATGATGATAATGAAGCCTTTAGTTATTATCTAAAATCCGCAGAAATGGGATTCCCTTACGGATTAAATCAAGTCAGTTCCTTTTATCTTAATGGACACAAAAATATAGTCGAAAAAGATGAATATAAGGCGTATATATATCTTGAACAATTATCGTCAAAATCTGATGATTATCATACTGTTACGCTTACGATTTAAGTATCATTCATAAAATGTTATCAATTTAAAAATTGAATATAAATACGTAGAAGGTCCTATTCATTTTTTTCACATCGGCCGATTTGGTTTTTGGTCCTAAGTTACACGAAATGTGTTCTTAAAAAGTAATTATAAAGCATTTGTTATAACTAATAAAAGTATCTAGACAAGATAAGATCAAATAAAATTTAATAAAACAACGCTTAATCATGGTTTTATTGGTTTGTAACTACTCACGTGTGAATTCAGAAGTAATTTTTCAAAAAGAACAGCCCTTTTCACTTACTTTTGGCCTAGTAAAATGCATAAATATCGATCTTCTACATTTTAGAATAAGCATGATAGTCGGTTACTGTTAAATCATAAATTGACTTAGACTTTAAAAATATGCTATTTAAAAAATTGGTATAATTCTCCCGGCATACATAAGATAAATAAAAGGGCAAACGCTTAAAAAATTGATTTTATAAATTCATTTTTCACTTAAGAATTAAGTTTCGTCTGGACCCGTCTGGACCCGAATCCGTTGTTATTAGCCAAAATATTAAAAGTTAGTGTATCTTAAACTCAGTTCATTCTCAGACGGCAGTCGGAAAATTACATAAAATTAAATTTTACATGTTAAATGGAGTACCAGCATTATGAGAAACTTAGCTAGCATTATTGAATTACAATAGGCTTTGCATAAAATTTACTGATCAAAAATTGATGACATATGACCCAACCAATCACATGGAATCATATGGGGTCTGTGCCTTGAAAATGACCTTACGGGACATAGTAATTACTATGTCCCGTAAGGTCATTTTCAAGGCACAGACCCCATATGATAGTATGATTTCAAATTACATGAAAATCACTTTACCGAAATTTACACAAGATTTCGCAAAATTACGCAAAATTTCAATAATTCGAATTAATTCTACCAAAATTACAAGAGTATATTTACCAGAGTTACAAATTAATTCTACCAAATTTACATGTAAGTTACAATATACATCCTCGTCAGGGTTGTAAAATTACTGTAGTTTATTGGTAAGTTACATAATAAGAAGGGGGTGGAGCATTGAAAAAAAAACAAAAATATTAATACTGCAATTTTATTGGTTTGATTTTATATATAAAATTTAAAAAATTGAGAGGGGCAAATACTATTAATTACTATTAATGTGTATTGGGTTCATATAAATTTTAAAAATAGGAGGGGGAATTATGTTAAACAAAGAATCAAATTGGTTCAGCCTAACTTACATATAGGTTGATTTTTTCATTTCATGTAGATTATACCCCAAAAATTGGTTTAATTCGGGTCAAATGAAATTTTCTTAAAGCTTTATCATCTTTTGAGTTATATTCATTATAACTATAACTCATTCTACCAACATTATGTTTGTTACCAGAGTTACGAATTAATTCTACTAAAATTATGCTAACCAAAGTTACTAATTAATTATACCAAATTATGTTTACCAGAGTTATGAATTAACGATTTAATTATATAAATGCTTTATTTTAATTTAGTTGAAAAGTCAACTTAAAGATATTTTATAAGGTTTAGATGAAGTTATATTTATTCTGATTTTCACAGTAGTAATATTTTATAAGTAGAGTTGTCTAAAAATTATGGTGAAATTTTGTTTGTGCTAAAGATTCAAAAACTTATGATATTGGTGATATTCTATTGGAGTTACAAATTATTTCTACCCAATTTATGTTTACCAGAATTACGACCTAATTCACCAGAGTTATGAATTAATTTAACTTTGATCATAGACAAACGACTTATTCTTATTTTACTAGTTTCATTATTAAATTATTTGGTATTGGTGGTAGAGGTCACTGTTTTAAAACACGTGATGACTATGGTCAGTATATATTAAATTTAAACCTCAGCATATCAAGATTATAAACATCACATGTTTTAAAACGGTGAAAAATGTTTTTTACCATCCCTAATTGGTAGTTATCAGTTAGAGCCATGATGTATCATCCAAATTCCAAGATCAGTAGAAACTTCTGTGATTATAATGGTTAATATTACAAAATCTAAACTTTCAGTTACCTAATAAATTGGCTAAATCCTTGGTTTTGTGAATGGTACTATGCTGAACATTATCTGGATGCAATACTTGTAATTGTCGCTCTTTTGGCCTGATATCATCACCCTTTTTAAATTCCTTAGCTATTTCAGAATCGGGAGCAAATAAACATTGATTCAACCATATTCCGATCGTCTCATATAACTTGCGTGCACATGGTCTGGTCTCCTCATTATTATTCCAACACCTCTGCATCAAATCAGCATATAATTCTGGTGTATTCGGTTCAATAATAGGTCTTGTTCCACGGCATATTTTTCATGTTAAATTAACATCATGCTTAACATCACCAAACGCTTTTAAACCAGTTAAGATCTCCCACATAAGAATTCCGAAGCTGTACACATCAGCTACTTTAGTATACTGTTCCGTGAGAAAGATTTCTGGTACAATATAAGGAATTCTACTGTACACCTCATCTTTCTCCGGCGGAATCGCTAGGCCCAAGTCACCAATAACGAATCAATACTCTTCTCCATGGCCTAGCTTCCTATCTTTTATCCCTTGACACATCACATTACCACTGTGTAAATCACGATGAACGAGGTCAGAATCATGAATCTGAGTAAGACCGGTGGCTATGTCATACAGAATTTTGAGTTTCTTTATATATGTGAGTGTAGAAAAATGTTCATCTAAGTACGCAGACAAGTCTCCATCGTCTGCTAATATCATTACTATCATGTAGACCTTTAAATCTGGATTATATGTTATACCATAGATGCGCAAGGTGTTGAAACGGCCTACTATCCGGTTGTTGGACTTTAGATGAGATTTGAGCTACCACGCGTAAATCATGAAAAAAGTTTTTTTGCAAATTAGAATATAAATTAAAACGCTTAGGCTAATTTTTAGAACATTAATTAATTATCATATCCACCTCTTCAACAAGCCTAGTAAGATTTTCTTCCTTTAAACTTTTTAGGGCAACATCAACGCTTGAATATCTTTCCCAAACTTCTTTTTCTATATTCCATTTAGTCCTCGGTCCATCAATCCATTTTGTACGGAACACTTTACCAAATCCACCTTCTCCGATAGCTTCGATGTTAGTTAAACTAGAGAAGGGAATCCACTCTAGAAAATTAAACTTAGTAGTAGCTGAAAGTTGAGTCTCTCGTATAAAGGTATCAATAGTTTCATTTCCATTTGTCCAATTAGAAAAATTCGATTTGAAAACATCTTGGTCACATGGTTCACACCATTCTTCATATAGTTTCTTGCGACCACATTTGGTGCAATAATATTTATGAATGTTACTGATACTTGTCGATTTTTTTAATGTGCCATTATTTAAATTTGGTATTGTATTCGGAATAGAAGTTGCGTTGTCAGGAGATTGAGAAGTATAATCAGTTGTGTTTTTACATCTTGAAATGCAATTCATTAGTGCTACAAAGTGCATACATGATATATTACTTTCATTTTTGACATTATTATCTTCACCAACAACGTTAATGGTTGTTTCTTGGAACTTATTAGAACTGAGTAGTCTAGATGTTAATTTACTAAATAAATTGCCAAAACACCCGTCACAGCAATGTTTATTATCGTCTCCTTTTGTAAATGACATTAAGAGATAATATTTAGTTGACTTTACTAGTATTTTTGTATTGTATAACTTATGCTTGTGCGCTAATTTTGAAGAAAAAAATTTTATTGAACAGTACAGATAATTTAGAAATAAACTAAAAAATGTAATTTAAAAAAAGCAATAATCTCCGGGAGAGTCGATGATTTTCTAACAATAATAATTTTTCGATCAACTATATAAATTACTTAACTACAGGAATTTTTAATGAATAGTTATACAGTACTAAATAATGTTTCAATCGATTTCATAAATTATATTTAAAAATTTTACTATAAATTATTCTAAATATGTAACAATTCAACTGATTTTAAATAAAATTAATTATACTAATGTATAATACTAATACTACACCATGAACAAATAATGCTTGAGACGCATTTGTATGTATCTGTAGAAAAATATCCATTTTTAAAAGGTCCCCGGAGGCATGAACAATCCAAAAAGGTTTTAGACATAACGTGCAACACTGCACCGTGATACAAAGGCTCAGGGCTATTTAGGTACGTAGGCTTTTCATAGAGCGTACATTTAGCATTTGGAGTCTAACTGAATACCGGTATCTTTTAATAGACACAACAGTAAATTAATTTTAGAGCAATACATGCAAATTCTCTTCCAAACTATGGAAAAGATTTTATATGAAATCAAATTTAATTGAATGCATATCTGAAACCTGTTGAGGATAATGCAGTCACACAGAAGTTCTTTTTATATTATTGAATACATATAGTGTACATACAAATTTTTTTTTCAAAACATGGAAAAGATTTAATATGAATTAAGGAAGGATATTTACAAAATTTAGTTACTTAGGTTTCGAAAGCATAACAAAAATTAAGGATAGTGTAGTCCGCAAATTTTTAGCCAACAATAACGTACGTACGTACAGTATGTACCTTTATTCTGAGACGTAAAAAGATAACTAGTGTCGCGGTGGTTTATGGTATATCATGTATTTGTTGGCTTTCCCTATTTAATTTCGCTATCCACTTAGACTGGAGTATCGTTAGGTACTCTACTACACTACAACTTGACGATTACTGTAGCGATAACTATACTTAGTTTATTATTTAATTGAATCCAAACTTCATGCAAGTTGCATTAAACCACATACTAATGCCAAATAGACTATTAATTTTCCTGCATCATGCAAAATCCCTATCATGCCATCAACCCAGCAATTTTAGGTAGCGTTCCACAAAATTTTTCCACCCCTGTAATTTTGACTAATCAAAATTTAAGATCAGGTGTAACGTGATAGTCAAAACAAACTTGGTCCTTTTAATGCATCAATATTTTCTAAAATATCGACTTCAATCGTTATCTCTACACAAAGTAATTGTAGTTTTTAGACTTCTTGCACCATACGTTGGAGTGTTTGATGTTCTATGTAAATCAAATTTATGTATAGTCCCATACTAAAATTGTGTATTGATTACCTGAGTCACCTGTAGGTTACACAATTGATAAACATTTTTTTATACGCTTTACAATACTTTTTTAAAACGCTCGGAAAGCTTAACTTTTAAAAAATGAGAAATTATACCAGATGAATTAATGCGCTCATTTTGCTTTATAACGTATCTGCTTAATCCATTTTAATCAACCAACTTTTTCTTGCAATCTGATTGGCCAATTTGCTAAAATTCATTATATAATTGGTTGACAATCATGTGTAACTATACCCG
>CAJVPY010001899.1:0-17789 GCA_910591965.1 Dentiscutata erythropus | reverse complement strand
AAAGATATGAGCAAGGCCTCACCTTTTAATACCAAAAAAAAAAAAAAACTTTAATTAAAAATATAAAAATTTTAATTAATAAATTTTTTTTAAAAAATTTACTAAACTTGGATAGCTTATTATGAATAAAATAAATTAAAAATTATTAAAAAAAAGCTTATAATATAAATAATAATTATTACAATATAACTAATAATAATTTTTTTTTATAACAAGCCCTGAAATTAGTTTAAATAATTAAACTTTTAATTTATAAAATTTATTAATAAATTATAGTTATAACTGGCTTTAACTTTGTACTAAATTTAGTATATTAAAAATTACAAAAAATGCAAAGTTTAAAAAATTATTTTTTAAAAAAATTATTATTAATATAAAAAAAATACTATAAAACAATTTTTGAATAGTTTTTAGATTCCTGCATATAAAAAAATATATAAAAAATTAAACCTTCTAATTTTTTAAAAATTTTATGCATTTTTTAAAATATACTAAATTTAATACAGTCTTGAGTATTACTAAATTTGAATTATGCAGATTATGCCTTTTTTTGTGCAATTAGAAGATTTTCAATATTTCTATTTAAGTCTATGATGATCTATAGGGCTAAATTTATACCCAATCATCTTTTATCATTGTATTTGGTAAACAACTGCCTTTTAAAGCTCCTGGGATTATGTGGGATCTCTAGACTACATAGTCATATGAAAATTTATATTGAAATTAATTTAAGGATTTTTTATTAAATTTTTTTTTAAAAAAAATCAAAAATACTATACTTTTTGATTCTAGAATAGTTTTTTATTAGTTGTGAATCAATTTTCTTATTTGGTAATATTCAAAACTGTAATATGAATTAGTAAATCCAATATATTAATAAATGATCTTTATACTTATGCCTTGAATAAACTGATTAATACAAATAAAATGAATCAAGAGATATCCTGTAATAGTAAGTAAGTGTGTATTTTTATAATTAGTAAACTTGATATTCTTTTTAATTCTAATAATTAAAAATAATTTTTATACTTATGCTCCAAATATAACAATTAATATAAATTAATTAGTAGGATATTATATAGTAGTAAGTATTTATTCATAATTTGTAAATTTGGTTTGCTTTTCTAATTCTAATAATCTTAATGCTAATACTCTGAATAAAATGATCAATGCGAATAAATAATTAAAAGAGTATTATATAACAGTAAATAAATATTTATTTTTATGATTTATTAACTTGTTTTCTTTATAATTCTAATAATTAATAAATGATTTTCATCTTATATTTTAAATAAAATGATTTATGCAAATGAAATAATTAGAATTTCTTATACAATGGTATATAAGTATTTATTTTCATAATTTGTAGACTTGTTTTAATTCTAATAATTAATTGATGATTTTATATTTATCTTCAAAAATAATAATTAATGCAAATAAAATAATTAATAGCATTTCATATCATAAATTTTTCTTTTTAATTTTAATAGCTAATAAATAATTTTATACTTATACTTTGAATGAAGTAATTAATGCAAATGAAATTATTTAAGAATATCATGTAATGATAAATATTTATATTTATAATTTGTGAGCATGTTTTGCTTTATAGATTTTAAATAATTTTATACTTATAGTAAAATTAAATGATTAATACTAGAGATCCAAATCCATTATCCATTTATCCATATCTGATTTATTCAGATATCTGTTTATTATTGATATCTGGATAATTTGACAGATATTTAAATAATTATCCAAATACTGTATCAATAGTAAATAGATATCCAAATAAAAGAGGTGAGGTGACTTAGTGTAGTGGTCTAGTCATCACCCTCTCCAAGTAGCAGGTCTAGCGCAGTGAATAAAATTCAAAGTAAAATTTGGTACCATTGCACACCAAATTTTATTCAATATGCATGAAGTTTGAGCAAGTTGTTGTTTAATTCTTCTGAAAGCTACTTTCCAACTAACTCATTTCACTGACACCATACTGCTGACATGCTATTTCATCTAAAGCACATTTTTTTATATTTGATATTACATTTTTCAACAATCCTTTTCTTAAACAAGACATTTCCTGATAATTATTTTCTTGACATAAAATTGGCCTGATTTAGCATTAGAGTTGGGCTACTGTTGGTTAAAATTATATTTTGGAAAAATAATTGTTTCTAAAATGTCTTGTCTAAGAAAAGGATTATTGAAAAATGTAATATAAATACATATCTTATTGAAAAGGTGTTCTGTAGATAAAATAGCATGTCGACATTATGGTGTCAAGAGAATGAGTTGGCAGGGAAGTAACTTTTGAAAAATCATATAATAATTATAGTACTAGCTATATAGATAGCACACATTATTTTAAATAATTTATTAAAAAGTTGTGTGTGCTTTGTGTACAGTATTATATTTTCTTTGTATGCAAAAAAATTTTCTATGTATGGAATGCACATGTGTATATTGAATTTAATTTACTAGTCTAGAGTTCGAATTTTATAGACAATAATATTTAAAAAATAGGCTTGTGTTTCAGTTGACAGCTATGCTTATCAGTTGGATCTAGAACTAAATCTGTAAATTTGATTATACCATCTAGTAATAGAAGCTTTGGCATAATAAATCTGAGAAACTGGTATAACTAAAAACCCATTTGGAAAATCCTAAATTTGGAGGTAACAGTGATCTTTGGCAGTACTACAGAAGAGCTGAATTTGAACCAGAGCCTAAAATTAGAGAACCGAGTGACCAGGTTAGCTAGCAGAGGACACACTATCTAAACTACTAAGTTGTTATACTAAGATAAAAGGACATATGGGGGTGAGTCAATAGAAACACACCAAATCTTTTTTAATAAAATTTTTTTAAATTTTAAACAAATATAACTCAACAAAAACTTAAACAAATCTAGTAAAATTTTTTTTAATTATTTTCTATAAGTAATTAGAATTATTTTAAAAAAATTTTTATTAAATTTGATTAAGTTATTGTTAAGTTATTTTTGTTCGAAGTTTTAAAAAAATTTACTTAGAAAAAATTTGGTGTATTTCTATTGACTCATCCCCATATGCTCTGAAAGTATAAACTAAGAGGAGAGCAACCATGAGACATCTTAAGACTAAGCAGACTAACTCTTCTGGGTTGCTAGCTAGAAGTAAAGGATAGACTGATAAAGAATCTGGATAAGAAGATAGTTGGAATATAGATACTGGTGTTGTTGTAAACTATATAAGAGCAGAAGTATATAATAGATAACTAATTAGAAAGGTTGTAGCTTGAGATACAAATCAGGTTATAGCAGCACCCCAAAAATTGGCTTGAGATACAAGCCCAGTGATAGCAGTAAAACAAGTACTAGTTAGAAAGAAGTTATTGAACATGCAGGCAAAAACATGTGTAGGATATAGACTACTCTGTTAGATTTATCTCATAAATAAACTAGCTCAATATGGGGTTAGTAAATTTTAAAATAGGTGCAAAATCTGATTAGATATATACAAAATTTACTTCTGTATAGTAAGTAATATCTAGGATTAGAAGTTACAGTTAGAGATTTTAAATAGGTACCTTCCTAGTTGGGGTACGATATAGCAAATAGTATAAAACTTTCAGGTGGACTACTTAAATTAGGTACATATATAGCTTGATATACACTTATTGTAATTGAAAGATATAAGCTTAATAAAACATTCCCTAGTCTAAGAGATTATCTTAATACCAAAAAAAAAAATAGATATCTAAATAAATTTGGAACTGGATATCTAATAACTATCTAAATAAATAAAAACTGGATTAGAACTCTAATTAATACATATAGGCAATATTGGCACTAGATATATGTCTAACTATTTTTTATACTATTAAACTGGACTAAACATTGGATATAATACTTGGACATATGTACAGTCCAATATGTTCAATAATTTTAAAAATTTTTGGTAAAAATATAGCCTAACAAAATGGGCAATTTTACTATATATTTCACTAATTTCTAGCCATAATATAAATACTAACCTTAACTTTAACAAACTTTTTATAAATATTACCTTCATCACATGATTACAACTTTTTTCTGTGTAATATTGTGAAGTTTTTTAATTAGCTATTTGTCACATGATTTATATATTACACAATGTCTAATATCCAATACTTTTTGGTCCAATGGATTGGACTAAACTGAACAAGAGTGGTCCAATACCCATGTTCAATATCTAGCCCAACCTTGTATATGGGTTGTTTGAAGGTTATTTTTTATTTTATTTTTTTTGATGATCATGCCATATGCCTTGCTTTTATTGATCATATATAGTAATCCATAAGATTTTATATTACATCTTATTACTAGAATATGACTCACCTAGTTATCTATATAGAGTACCTAAGTATTCATACACCTGTGTACGACCTGCCAAAGATGATTTTAATCTCCCCGGTTTGGTTCAACCTACATCAAGCTGACCTGCCCCGGTTTACTGACCTGGTTCATCAGCCTGTCTTGATCGCCTTCTTTCCCAATCATCTTCTTCTAGCCTCCTAGATAGAAGAATTCTACCGCAAGAATAACAGAAAATTTAGGAAAATAAAAGGAAATACAAAAAAGAGGGGAAATCTAAACTAAACGAAACAAAAAATATACTCAAAAGAAAAAATAGAGAAAAGGAGAAAAAGGCTGCAAAAAATATGACCATGACGACACTATTATTGCCTGTGCCAGGCTACAAAAATTATATAATGTTGCATAGAAAAAAAATCTAATCTAATACTATATATATTAAAAGAAGTGGAAAAGAAAATAAAAAACGTCTAATTATAAGAAATTTCTACACATGATCCCTCCAATCCCCTATATTGTAAACAGTACCGCTGTCATTGTTTATTTGGGAAAGCAGAATCCAAATAAGCTCGTAAGAGGTTCCATTTCCATAGACGCATTCTAATTTGGAAGGAGTAAACACTGCCGATCTTTTGGAGGGGTACGCCGGTTTTCTCACTTTTTGGCTAAAATTTCTAAAAAAAATCCAAAACTGCAGAAATATGGTGGAAGTATTTGTAGCGAGTACTTTCAAAATTTCTAAAGAGAGTGTTGGAAGTCCAGAACTTTTGTTGTTTCCTCTGTGTTCTTCTTTGAAGTAACAGCCCTAGTGTTTCATTAATGAGGTAGAAGCCTACTTTGAGACTTTCTCCTTTTACCAAGATTTTTTATACAAGAGCACCACCTGCCAGTTATCTTGTATAATACTGCTTTTGGCTTGCATGCTGAACGTTCTTTTAGAGAAGTTCCCTACAAATAGTTGATATCTAAACAAACCGCAACATAAGGCCACATCTCTTCAACAAAGGTTGTATTTTTCCATTAGCTGAAATTTTAGTACAAGTAATTGTCGGGAAGAGTTTAATTTATTTATTTATTGAAAACTCTAAACTATATTTTTTTTTTTAAGAGTCAAAGCAGTCATACCACAACTTTATTACTTAAGACTATGAAAGAGCAATTTATATAAGTGAAATTACAATTGATATTCTAAGTTTTATGGCCAATGCCACCTTATACTAAAGTGTGATTCACCCAGTTTTCAGTTGGACCTATGTGTGACTTGCCAAGTGCAGAAGTAGCCTCCTTGTTTCTTCTAGATCTATTTCAGATTTCGAATTTACAAATCACTGGCTGGGATTTACCAGCCTGTCATGACTACCTCTTTTCTTCAAATTTTTTCTACCTAGATCTTAGTAGAAAGACTAGCTCATAATACAATAAAAAAAAGAGACAAATATAGAAAGAGAAAAAAAGGGAACAAATATAAAGGAAAAATAATAAAGAGGGTAAAATACGCACTAATAATATAAAAGTAAAAAGAAAAAGATAGAAAAAACAAAAGAAAAGAGGTCAAAGTCATAACCTATATACAAAAATGAAAGGGGTGCACTATTATAACTTGTGCAAGGCTGAAAAAATTATATACTAAAAGCAATGTTTGTATATCTCTATTGTAAAGCTTTGTCTTATCATTGGGTTTTTCTTTCCAACCATTCGACATACTCTAGATAGTTTAGCTTCAGCCCGTTCTAATCCATATCTCAAGCCAGGTGCTGCTGCCGTCCGTAGACCCGTATCTCAAGCCACCTGCTGCCGCCATTAGGAGTACCTTCTTCCTTATTAGGGGTTTCTTATTCAGGGCCCAATCCTGTATAGAGGCACCGTATTCGTAAAACACGTGGTTGCAATCTAATAGGCTATCCGAATTTGGAATGTAAACAATGCCGATCTTTTGGAGAGGGTAAGCCAAATCCCCACTTTTTTTGAAAAAAATTTGGAAAACTGGCAAGAAAGCGGAGATAAGTAAGAGAGAAGTCACTTGTTCGAGTAAAAGAGTGTGGCTTGAGAATAGTAAGTTCTTCACTGTTCCCCAGTTATTTCGCAGCAGGTTGCTTCATCAACAGAGAAATACTATAATCCCCACCAAAATTTCATATACAAGGGCACATTTCCCCAGCCAGTTATCTTATATAAAGACGCTTTCGGCTTGTATGTCAAATATATAAAGAAGTCCCCGTAAAGTACAAGAGGTTGACCTTTATAAAAACTGCACTGTTGTCTACCTACTACAGATCTTTTCTACTTCTCTAGTATCCAAACTTGACTTTTCTTTTGTGAGAAATTTTGGTTCAAGTAATTGTCAAGAAGAGTTGTATATAAAACTCTAAACTATTAAATTTAATTTTGTATAGTAATTTAATATATATTGTACTATTTATAATAAAAAATAGTGCTTTTTAAAATGTAGATAATAATCAAATTGTAGAAGATTAAAGATTTAGATAATTAAAATAAGTTAAATAATTTTATTTAAAATTCAGAAGATAAAGATGATTTAAATAAGAAATAGCACAATTATTTCAATAATAGTCTTAACCAATCATTTGATTGGTTTTGATTTCACATTAATCAAAACAAAACAAACAGTGATTAGGTTAAAGTTAGTTTAGGATTTGGCTAGAGAAGACCCAAACTCAAATTTAAGGAATTCTTTTGTTAAGATAAAAAAAATAGTTTCATAAATTTTAAGTTAAAAGTGATTTTTTAAAAAAGTCAATTTTTATATTCATCTAATTCTGCATTTTGATTGGCCAAAGGTTTTAGATTATAGTTTCGGGGTTTTGGGTTTTGGGATTTTGGATTTTTTTTAAAAAATCTGAAAGGATTTCAGAATTAGGTCTATTCAAAATTGTTTTTAGTTAAGTTTCATTTTGGGTTCTATCTCTGGTTTAAACTACAGTTTCTTTTATTTTTTGTATATTTCTTTTGTTTTGCTTCATTAGGCTAATCTGGGATTATCAAGTTTTAACAATTTGATTAGTTAATTATAACATAATTTGCTCTGCTTTAAGGGATTCCAAAAATAGAATTTTTTTAATATCTCAAAATTTTATCTATAAAACCACCTTTTGTATTTTGACAAAAAAAATTTTTTACAAAATTTTGGTATATATAGTTAGACCTCTCTAAATGTATAGCATTGGGACCATAGTAAAAATTTTTAAAAACATGTATTAGAAAGATTATACATTTTGAAAAATAAAAATCTATAAGTGTTATATTAAGTTGAGCCAAAAAAAAAAACATGTATTTAGAGAGATTTTATATAAATATATATTTAGAGAGAATACATTTAGGAAGATCTGACTGTACTAACTTTATTCTAACCCTAATCTTAGCTCTAACCCTAACTCTAATTTAAATTTAATTAATTTTTTATAAAAATTGTTTTAACTAGAATTTACAAATTATAATTTATATATATATTGTGCCTAGATGCAAATCAGCCCAATTGACAATTGGGACGGCCCAGATAGCAATTTAATTTTGGGCTATTGGTTTTGCCCCAGATGCAAATTGTAAATCATATGCTTATTTTTAATAAGTAACAATAATAATTAATCAATATAATATATAGCAATAGGTAATAATTAATTAACAATAACCAATACATATGAATCTTTTTAAAAATTTATTAAGTTCGATATAGAATTATAGTAATTATAGTAAATTATTCTATAAGAAGCTTTTGTAAACTTTTTTTTTTTTTTTATATTAAGCGATCTTGCTTCCATTTATTTTATGAACTACTATAAGATTATTATATACATAACAACCTAGACTAGTACAATGTTCTATTCTAATAGAAACTCACCAAGCTGAAGCCCAATATGACCTGCTATAACAACTATTAGTCTCACAGCAGGATCCGAAACTTGCTTCAAATTTTGTATCGACAAAAGATATCTCTTTCAATCATTTGACAGGTTGTTGTATACTATATCAGGATCTCTTTTTTCCCTTTTAATTCTTCTTTCTTTTAAAGGGGCATGAGACAAAAGGAAGAAATTTTCCAACAAAGAGTAATGAAAATGAACGGAAAAAAAAACAAAAAACAAAAAACAAAAAAGAAACACTGATTGTGAAAAAGAAAAAACATAAAAAGAAATCTAAAACCCTGAAGGCACTATTATAACCCATACATAACTAATAAAAATTATATAACAAATACAACATTTGTATATTTCTACTGTAAAGCTTCGCCTTAATGTTAAATATACTTTTTGACCTTTTCACCAATTCTGAATAGCTTCATTGCCTATCCTAATTCATATCTCAAGCCAGGTGCTGCCATCGTTCGAGGACCTGTGTCTCAAGCCACCTGCTGCCATAATTAGAGTTTCCAGGCTGAGTCCTATGAAAAAGTACCATATTCATCTGTAAACAAATATGTGGTTGTATTCCACTAATCTATCCAAATTTGGGAAGTAAACAATGCCAATTTTTTAGAGAGAATAAGCCAAATCTCCACTTTTTGTTAAAATTTTTTGGAAAACCGATGAAAGGATGAGAGAGAGTAAAAAGGTACCACTTGACCAAGTAAAAAGAGTACAGCTTGAAGAAAATAACAGAATATTTTGTTGTTTCCTAGTGTCTTCAAAGAAGTATAGCCTAAAAGCTTCATCAATAGAGAAAGAGAAGTGTCCAAAGAGTCCTCTTCTCCACCAAGATTTTTTATACAAAAGCATCTCCTGCTAGTTATCTTGTATAATAATGCTCTTAGTTTGTATGTTTAATGTCACCTGTAGAGAAGTTCTGCTAGATAGTATGTTGACCTCTAGACAAACCACTACATTAGGCCATGACTCTCCAACAAAATTTGTGTTTTTTTTCTGTAAGAATTTTGGACCAAGTAATCATTAGAAAGAGTTGTAATATTTTCATGTTTTGTAAACTTTTTAATTATAAGAACTATTAATTTAAAACTATATTATATTATTATATAAGTATTATTATAATAAAGAATAAAATTATTTGAATTATATTATAAAGATGTCATCAGAGTTTAAAAATTATTATGTTATAATTATAAATAGAAGTTTTAAACTTTTTTTTTTCTTAATAGCTTCTTTTAATGAATATACTTTTCTAGCATTTCAAACATTTAATGAGATTATAGACGAATATTTACTATCTATAAGTGAAAAAAAAGATCTAAAGTATTAATTACAGAGAATATAGCTAATGAATATTTGCAAATTTTAAATAACCCTCAAGATACTTCTATTGCAAGTTCTAATATTCACTATTAAGTTAAAAATAATTATTCTTGTCAAAGAGTTGGTGAAATTGCAATATTAATATATAAAGAAAAATTAGAAACCTGTAGCTTTAAAAAAGAGATTATACTATATTATTGCAGAAAAACATCTGACTATTGGACATGGTAACGCTAAAGCTACTTACAAACAAGTATCAGATAAATATTATGGAGTTAAAAGATATTTGGTGGATAAATTTGTTAAAAAGTATAAAATATATAAAACACATAGAATATCTATTAAACTATTAGCTATAAAGCCTATTATTAGCAAATTTTTTATACAATGGCTTCAAATATATATAAAATTAAATTTATATTTTATTTCAGCTTTATTTATTACATATTTAACTTTTTAAATTTTTTTTTTATTAAATCAATCTCATAGATATGTAAACTAGAAGAAATAGTAAGTTTAAGTGGATAGCACATGCCAAAGATCATTTCACCCATTTTTATAGGACTGTATTTTTACAGATAAATGTGTTACAAAAGTGGCTGTATTCTTGTTTGACATCTTTACTGTATTTGGACTACTGATCTTTTTACAAAGCGACAATAGGCATGAGTTCATAGCAGAAATTATTAACAATCTTACAAAACTATAGCCCAGTTTTAAAATAATTTATAGGAAGCCAAGAAGGCCACAAACCCAAGGTTTTGTTAAGAGAGTAAACTTTGTATTAAAAGACAAACTTGGAAAGTAGCTTGAGGATCACCAAAATGAAAATGAAGATTTATATTAGACAGTTGGCTTGGCAACTACAGTCAGATCTCTCTAAATATAACTCTCTAAATGCAACACCTCTCTAAATGCATGATAGAAGACTAGTTTCATAATGGGACTTATAGATAAATACACATTCTTTATTTTGCAATTGTCTGGCCGCTTATATAAACTCTCTCTATAAATGCAACCACATGATTATTAGCTAATCAAATTTATCATTTCTAGGCTATTAAAGCCATATTTATTATATGATAATATAATAGTAATGTTATGATTTTATTAGTGTTTTCTAATTGCAACCCTCTCTAAATACATGCTCCAGAGCTGGTCCCAACGTGTATTTAGGAAGGTCTGACTATATAATTCATTTAATGAATTTATTTGTATGTCATGCTACTAACAAAAGACCATTTGAGTTGGTTTTTGGCCATGAATCTCATAGCAATTGTGTTCTTATAAATCAGCTTTGGTCTCAGGGTGTTTGATATAAAGAAAATATTCCTGATAACGTTCAGATTGAAGATTATGATAGATAACAAAAATTATGAATTTAATAGTGACAATGATATATATTACTTGATAAATATTAATTTTATAAAATTAAATAAAATAGTAAAAATTCTCATATTTATCTTTGCATTTTAGAATTCCTCATTGCCTAATAGTGTACAGTATATAGCAAGTATCAAATATCAAAAATTGATACACTTTAGAGTGTGAAATTAGTCAAATTTTTAGAATTCATTGTCACTGCTATTTAACTTGATGGTAAACTTATTTTAACAAAAAAAAAAATTCAGGGCTCGTTGTCACCACTACAACCTAATATGATAGTAAATATTAAACTTGAAAAGCATATAATTGTGATTAAGGAATCACTCTTTCTCAGCAAAAAAAAAAAAAAAAAAATTAAAATTCATTGTCATTGCTGCTGCTTCCACCTCACATGATAGTAAATATTAGAATTAAGAGCATATAATATTAAGTAATCACTCTTACTTAAACAAAAAACAAATTAAGATTCATTGTCATTGCTGCTGCTTCCACCCCACATGATGGTAAATATTAGAATCAAGAGCATATAATATTAAGTAATTGCTTTTACTTAAACAAAAAAAAAATTTAGAATTCATCTTCACTACCACTACTTCTGCCTTATATGATAATAAATATCAAAATCAAGAGTATATAATTTTAATTAAATAATCACTCTTACTTAAAAAAAAAAATTTAAAATTCATCTTCGCCACTGCTGCTTCTGCCTTATATAATAGTAAATATCAAAATTAAGAGTGTATAATTTTAATTAAGTAATCGCTCTTACTTTAACAAAAAAATATATTTAGAATTTGTCTTTGATGCTGCTGCTTCTGCCTCACATGGTAAATATTAAAATTAAAGAGCAATTAAGTAATTGCTCTTACTTTAACAAAAAAAATATATATACAAAATTCGTTAATATTATCACCACCAAATATAATAAAAAATACAATAAGTATTAATTAATAAAAAATGATACCTTTAATTGAAACTAAATGTTCATGCTATCTAAAATCTTGGAATTTGCCGCAGCTGCCACTCAATATGATGATGAATATGATAAGTATTTAATTAGGAATTATAACTGAAATTAAGCATTAAATGTGAAATTATTTATACAAAACTCTAAAATTTTAGAATTCATTGTTGTCTGATGTGGAAGAAAATATGATAAATATTGAATTGGAAAATGATATTAAAGGAAAATTGATAATTACACTTCTCTTCGGAATTTTTAGGTCTCAGCATTGCTGTCGCCATATAATGTTGTGGAGAATATGGTAAGTATTGAATAAGAGCTAACATTTAACTAAACACAATAACTTATATGTCTTGAAATTTTAGGTTTTGCTACTACTATCATTTAATGAGAATATGGTAAATACAAAACTATAAATTTATTCAACTTAAAAGAAATTAACTATACTTATCTTCAGATTTTGCTGCTGTTGCTGCCTAACGAAAATATAGTAAATATTAGTAAAAAATAATAATTTAAACGAGAAAGCTATTTATACTTTTTTTTTAAAAAAATTTAGGCTTCGCTACTATTATTGCCTAATAAGTGTGTAGTAAAAATCAATTAATTTATTACTGTAATACCTAAATTTGAGAAATACCAACTTATAATTACTTTAAAATTTTAAATAAGAATGTGGTAAAAAATAAATCAAAAATACTTTGGTTTTAAGAATTTACTAAACATAATTTGAAATTTTAGATTTCACCATTTCAGCTACTACCTAATGCAGTAGTAAGCATAGTAGATATTTATAGCTATTTTCATAAATTCTGGAACAAATAAAAAAATTACTGATGACCAAATTGATAAGTTTTTGAGTTTGGTTTACTTATTAATTCTGACTTGGTAACTTATCAATTTGGTCATTGGTAATTTTTTTCAGTTGTTTCAGAATTTATAAAAATAGCTGTAATAAATAATAATACTTTAATTTAAAAATAATAACTTATCACTTTTAGGTTTCGATGCCACTATCTAGTGCTATAGAAAATATGATGAGTATAATTTAAGCATTAAAGATGAATATGGAGGATTTGGGTCAATCCCGAAAATAAGAATTCTGACAGAGTCAAATTCTAAATTTGTCTTTGTCAGAACTCCATTTATCAGTAATTTAACTCAAACCTGATAGATTTTTTTATTAATTTTTATTTTTACTATTTTATTACCCAGAGATCTCTGTTGAATAATATAACTATACAAATAGTAAACATTGGATTGTAAAAATTAAATTAACGTATTAGCCAGGGCTATTCTCAGATTTACTTTTCAGTTCACTATGTGGATCAGATATAGCTTTTCTACTATATTTACTAATTTTTTATTTTATTTTTTTTAAGAATCAGAGTTCTTGTCTACATCCACCTTTTTATACAACTCAAAATATCATTGAAGCTAAAGCTATTAAACATTTGGAAGTTTATATAGAAAAAATAAGGGTGCAAATAAAAAAAGAAGAAAATATCCATATAGATTTGAATCAAATGATTTGGTTCAGATTAGAGTTGTTGGTGAAACTAATTTACGATGGTGTACCAGTTTTCACCAATCACCAATTAGTATTGGTGATACTGGTGATACAGTGATACTGGTGAAACTGGTAATACTGGTGAAACTAGTAATATTGGTAAAACTGATGAAATTAGAATGCTAAAAATATGTAACAATTTACTGACATTCACTTTGTATATACAAGATTTCATCAATAATTACTTTAATAGCAAGTTTATTTTACAAATATCTAAACCACTAACAATTAATTCATCAACATGTTATTTTATCATGTGATTAGATTTTACCTGACTTAAGCTTGTTGATAAAGTGATTGTAAGTGAAGTTTTGTGTCTACAAAGTAAGTGTCAGTGAAGTAACACATATTCTCAGTATTCTAGTTTCGTCAATTTTACCAGTATCACCAGGTATTACTAGTATCACCAGCATCACCATATCACCAGTTTTACCAGGTTTCACCAGATTTCACTAGTTTCACCAGTATTACCATATCACCAGTTTCACCAATATCACCAATTCACCAATTCAACCTTTGAATTTCACCAAATTTCATCAGCTTTACCAGTTTCAACTAGCAAAACTAATTAGTTTCACCAACAACTCTAGTTCAGATTCAAATTCATGAAGTTGATTGTGCTAGTATTGATTAATGATATATACCTTGTAAAGTGTTGAAAATTACTGAGAATGACATATATGTTTTAGGATACCAGTATGGAAGGTTGAACAAATATTATTTAGCCATTGAATTGGTTCCTGTTACTGGAACTTTTAAAGAATGCTTCAAGCTTGTAGTTATTCCTGATACTTGTGTAAGTGTTTGTGAAGCTGCTATCCAACAAAGCTCTGGGTCTATAATTGCTACAAAATATCTTTGCAAAGGGAATTGCTTGAAAAATTATTGCAAATATAAAAAAGCAGGTGCAACTTGTAGTACTTGTTGCTATCAAAATAATGTTTATTATCAAAATAATTAGAATTGAAATATCTTATATTAGTTATAGCTAATATATAATTGCTTAAATAATTATAATAAAATTCAAAATGTTTTTGTTTAGAACTAGATATGGAAATTAGTCACTCCACTCAGTAGTATTGTGGACATATCACAGTGATTTGAGAAAAGTCTAAACACAACAAGAGGCATATGAGAATCTTCAATTAAGAATATACCTATTTATCCACTAGAAGAAGAAATCATAAATCAAGCTCTCAAAAATATACAAGCTATAAATAAGATTAAAGAAGTAGCATCTCAGTTAAGGTGAATCACATTCTATACAGACAGCTCATTGCTTAACTTAGTGGAAGAACCAGAGAAAAGGAAAATGGGTCTGGGTTGGGTTGCCATTTTTGCAGACTGATCTAAAATACATAAAAATACAATAGTCAAATTTTGGGGTGCAATTAAGGACTGGCTATTATCCACAAGAGCTAAGCTAGGTGCAATATGAACAGCCCTTCTAGCAGCTCCATATAAGTCAGCAGTTGAGATACTAACTGATAGTGCAGGTATAATACAGGCAATTCAAGCAAGCCTAAGCTCAAAAAGGACATATGATGTGGTTAAAAGGAAAAACTAGTGCCTCTTGGAGCAAATACAGTACACAGTCAAATTAAAAGAGCTGCAAATTAGATTAGAAAAGGTTAAAGAATAGTGAAATAAAAGAAAATAATAAAGCAGATATTTTCGCAAAAGAAAATGCTTTGCATTCTACACCTATCTCTCTGAAATGGTTATAGAACAAATGAGCAATTTTAGAACTTAAGTGGAAAAGTCTAAGAGTAGATAATGTAACAAGAAGCTTTATCACACAACTGACTGTAGTTAGTATTGATATAGAGTGAAAAAACCTAAAGAGTATAAACAAATAAGTAAAAACGGAGCAAGACTCAAACATAATTGATTGGAAAGAGGTTTGAAGCAACATAGGTCAATTTAAAGGTAGCAACTGTAGAAGCTCTGAAATAAACAAGAAATAGGTGTTCAAAATTAAGTGCTTAAATGATCTTCTTCCAACAATACAAACTCTATATCAAAGAAGAGCAGATATCTACCCAGATAACAAATGCAAGATATGCTGAAGAGTAAAAACTGAAACACAAGATTACTTGGCAGAATGCGCAAAATTATAACAACTATGAAGCATTATTGAAGCAGAAAGAACTATTCTATTTAAAGAAAAGGCCAAGAAAGAAAAAGCAGTTCTAAAGACCTCAGACATCAAAAAAATAGAAAATACGATCTTTGGAAATAATCTACAAGAAAAACTAGTAGCAGGAAAAGAACTAATGAAAGGCCTAATAATGAAGCAAAGAATGGATAGGATATGCTCAGTCCTATGAGATTCAATACTAGCCAGCAAGTTTAGCCAAGCAATACTCGACTACGTCAGAGACCACTTCTACAAGCACATTTGGTGTTTCCGCTACAGCCTGATAGCTAAATAGGAAAAAGGACATGATATTGCAAAGTTGGAGAAAAAAACCAAAAAGAAAAGAAAAAAGGAAGATGTAACAAACGAGGTGGATAAAGAAAATAGTAATCCACAAAGCTCAGAACATACTGTGAAAAGAAACAAAGAAGCTAAAAATAAGTCAAAGAAGGGTAAATACGAGGTATTGAAAGAAGGAGAAAAAATAGTTAAAGAGTGGATTGCATGGGGGAATAAGCCAGTATGGTCTTTATTAACCAAAGTTTGTCCAAATATTAAGCATTACTAACATGGCATACAATGGCTAATCGATAATCGAAAGAGTATCTTTAATCGATATGAAATTCTTAGTAAGTTAGGAATCTTGAGAGAGATAAACAGTTGTTATAGCAGGTCGCATTGGGCTATTAGCCTAGTGAGTCTTTATTAGAATAAAGCGATATACTATTTTGATATAGTATAATAGTCATATAGTAGTTCAAAAAATAAATAAAGGCAGGACTACTTAATATAAAAAAATAAAAAAAAAATAAAAAAAAATATTTTTGCAGTATTAAGTAAAATGTTTTTTATAATGATAATAAATAATATAAGTAATTATAAATAGGCCAATCTATTTTGACCTGGGTCAAAGTGACCATCATGTGATTATATATCCAAAAATTTTCAAAACTTTGAATGAAGATATCTCGACAACCCATCAAACCAATTTCAATAAATATTTTTTTATTTGAATTCTATGGATTTATAGAATCCAAATAAAAAATCTTTTATCAAATTTAGTCAGATAATTGTTGAGAAATCTTCGCTCAAAGTTAAAGAAAATCAAACCACCTATAAAATAGAAGTTGCAAATTTTTTTTAACTTTTATAAAAGATATTTCAACAAAATTCAATAAAACTTTTTTATTTGAATTCTATAAATTTATAGAATTTGAATTAAAAAAAAATTTCATCGAATTAGTCAATTGTTTGCCAAGATATTTTCATTCAAATTTAGAAAAAAAATCAAATGCTTATCAAAATAGAAACTGTGCTAAATTCTTTTTAAAAACTTTAATCGAAAATAACTTGATAACCATCAAACTAAATTCAATAAAACTTTTTTTATTTGGATTTTATAGATTCATAGAATTTGAATAAAAAATTTTTATCAAATTGGTTTGGTGGGTGTCAAGATAACTTCATTCAAAATTAGAGAAAAAATTTGGCACAGCTTTTATTTTGTTAAGGAGCTTTGATTTTTCTTTAATTTTGAGTAAAGATATCTTGATAACTATCTAACTAAATTCAATAAAAATTTCTTTATTCAAATTCTATATATCAATAGAATTTAAATAAAAAAATGTTTATCGAATTTTATTTGCTGGTTATCAAGATACTTTTGCTCAAAGTTTTAAGAATTCTTGGGCATATAATCACATGATAGTCACTTTGACCTAGCTAATAGTACTAAGATATTTCTTGAATTTCTATTATATGCCAGATGATTTTAATTAGCTAATTTATTTAAAAAATAAAAGTATAATCTACAATTTGCATCTGAGGCAAAACCAATAGCCCAAAATTAAATTGCTATCTGGGCCGTTCTAATTGTCAACTGGGCTGATTTGCATCTGGGGCACAACATATATACTAAAAATTAATATTTAAATTTATACTAAACCTATATTAAATACTAGTAAATCATACAAATAAAAAAATTTAAAAAATTTTTAAACTTAATTATTTTAAAAAGTACTACAGTCAACTCCCTCTAAGCGCATGTTCTCTAAGTGTATTTTCTCTCTATATGCATGAAAATAGCCTAGTCTAAAGTCGGGACTTATAAAATAAGTACATGTTCTATATTCTCTAAATGCAGGTTATTTTTCAAATTATATATATAAAAATATTCTCTCTAAATGCATTTTTAA
>CAJVPY010001898.1:0-17794 GCA_910591965.1 Dentiscutata erythropus | reverse complement strand
AGTCTGGGAACTTCACATCTAATTTCAGGTCTATAACCTAGACAAATTTTAATTGCTAGATCCTCATCATGTGAAATATCATGATATGGAGGATACCCAGTAAAAACTTCTGACATGATTATTCCAAAAGAATAAATATCTGATTTCTGAGTATATTTTTCTCCTCTGGAGCAATATAGGGAAGCACACCAAAAATTCCTTCAGGGCTTGATTCTTGGAACACTGGTTTGCATAAGCCAAAATCAGTAATGCAAGAATTAACCATATTTCTGTTAACTATATTTCCAGAATGAAAATCTTTATGCATTAAATTGGCTTCGTGAATTATATTAAGCCCATCAGCTATACAAGATAAAATAAATATTTTATGGTTCCAATCTAAGTCGCTATATTTGCTATCTAATAATTTTCGAAGACTTCCTTGCTTTGCATACTCCATAACTATCATATAATTATGATCATTTGGGTTCTTAGTTAAGCCATAAATTTCAATTGCTGAATAGCCCCCATGTTTATGTTGATTTTCATAATTAGAATAAATGAAACTTAAATAATAATAACAATAATAATAATAATAATGATGATAAAAATTTTATGATACATACTTCTTTTAAAAATTCGTGGTTTATATCTTTAAAATTATCAAGGCTTTTTAAACAAACATTCATTTGCAACTTTCTTATCCATTCATTCTTCTCAGTATCAAATCCCTTAATATACCCATCAGTCCAGACTGCCTTAAAAGCAGTGCCAAAGCCTCCTTTAGCAAGATACTTGATATTTGTAAATTTATTAAAAGGTATCCACTCGATAATGTCTTTAAACCTCTTTGCATTAAGTTGAGTTTGTTGAATAAATCCATCAATATAGTTATTGCCACTTGTCCAATTATGAAATTCCTTTCTAAATCTTCAATGTTGAACAATAATAAATATAATAATGTATTAAGAGCTATAATTTAATAATAACCAATATATACCGTCTATCATGAGTTGACATACAGGTAATTAGAGACGATTTATTATTATTATTATTGGAATAATTAATGTTAGTTTGTATTGGCATTATCATTGATGTTTATTGTAATTTACTGAAAATTTCAATTAATAAGCTTACTGACTATTGCGGTGACACACAGTATGTAATTAAAGTTATGTTAGTTTGTATTGGCATTATCGCTAATGCCTATCGTAATTTACTGTAAAAAATTCAATTAAAAAACTTACTCGCTATAATGACACGCAGTATATACAGTAGTTACAGTTATGTTGGTTTGTATTTGCATTATCGTTTTAAAAAAATTCAATTAAAAAACTTACACGCTATTGCAGTGACACACAGTATTAAGTTTGTATTGACATTATTGTTGATGTCTAATTTACTGTAAAAAATTTAATTAAAAAACTTACTAGCTACAGTGACACGCAGTATGTAGTTAAAGTTATGTTAGTTTGTATTAGCATTATCGTTGATGTTTACTGTAAAAAATTCAAATTAAAAAACTTGCCCACTATTGCGGTGACACATAGTATGTAGTTAAAGTTGTGTTAGTTTGTATTGGACATTATCATTGATGTTTATCATAATTTACTGCGAAAACTTCAATCAAAAAACTTACGAACTATTGCAGTGACACAGTATGTAGTTTAGTTTGTATTGGCATTATTGTTAATGTCTACCGTGATTTACTGTAAAAAAAACTTACTCGCTATTGCGGTGACACACAGTATATAGTAAAAGTTATATTGGCATTATCGTTGATGTCTATCGTAATTTACTGTTACTGTAAAAAGTTCAATTAAAAAACTTACCGACTATTGTGGTGACACACAGTATGTAGTTAAAGTTATGTTAGTTTTTATTGGCATTATCGTTGATGTCTATTGTAATTAAAAAACTTACTAGCTATAGTGACACACATTATGTAGTTAAAGTTGTTAGTTTGTATTGGCATTATCGTTGACGTCTATTTACTGTAAAAAATTCAATTAAACTTACCGACTATTGAGGTGACACAGTATGTAATTAAGTTATGTTAGTTTGTATTGGCATTATCGTTGATGTCTATCGTAATTTACTGTTAAAAATTCAATTAAAAAACTTACTAGCTATAGTGACGCACAATATGTAGTTAAAGTTATATTAGTTTGTATTGACATTATCGTGATGTCTATCGTAATTTACTGTAAAAAATAAACTTACTAGCTATAATGATACACAGTATGTAGTTAAAGTTACCGGTATGTTAGTTTGTATTGGCATTATCGTTGATATCTAAAAAACTTACAGACTATAGCTGTGACACAAAGTATGTAGTTAAAGTTATTTATTGATGCCTATAATAAAAATTCAATTAAAAAACTTACTCGCTATTGTGGTGACACAGTACGTAGTTAAAGTTAGTTTGTATTGCATTATCGTTGATGTCTACCGTAATTTACTGTAAAAAATTTAATTAAAAAACTTACTCGCTATTGCGGTGACACACAGTACGTAGTTAAAGTTATGTTAGTTTGTATTGGCATTATCGTAATTTACCGTAAAATTCAAAACTTACTAGCTATAGTGACACAGTCAGCTATGTTAGTATGTATTGGCATTATCGTTGATGTCTATTATAATTTACTGTAAAAATTCAATTAAGCAACTTACCGACTATTGAGGTGACACACAGTATGCTAGGTTAGTTTGTATTGGTATTATCGTTGATGTCTATCGTAATTTACTGTAAAATTCAAAACTTACTAGCTATAGTGACACAGTATGTAGTTAAAGTTATGTTAGTTTGTATTGGCATTATCGTTGATGTCTATCGTAATTTACTGTAAAATTCAAAACTTACTAGCTATGGTGACACACAGTATGTAGTTAAAGTTATGTTAGTTTATATTGGCATTATCGTTGATGTCTATCGTAATTACTCGTATAGCCGCGAAATAACGCTCGTGGGCGTTATTTCGAAAATCAAAACCCCTAAAATAGCATATACGGTCTCGAATTAGCGCCTATGGGCGTTCCGAATTAACGCGCATCTCAATATGGCCTACATAAAAGTAAAGAAAACAAAAAGTGCTCCGGAAATAGATTCGTAACAAAAATTATTCCTTACATTGAAGCAAGTAGGTTTACTTAGTGCCTACCCAGTTCCGGCGCAATGTTTTTTAATCTTATTATGATTAAGGGGTACGATTCAAAAAAAGCCGACTCTTAATTCGAAATAACGCACATGGGCGTGCTCGAAATAACGCGCAGGTGGGCGTTATTTCGCGGCTATACGGTACTGTAAAAAATTCAATTAAAAACTTACTTGCTATTGCGGTGACACACAGTATGAAGTTAATGTTAATTTAGATTGGCATTATCGTTGATGTCTATCGTAATTTACTGCAAAAAATAAAACTTACTAGCTATAGTGACGCACAGTATGTTATGATAGTTTGTATTAGCATTATCGTTGATGTCTATGGTAATTTATTGCAAAAAATTCAATTAAAAAACTTACCGACTATTGCGGTGACACACATTATGTAGTTAAAATATGTTAGCTTGTATTGGCATTATCGTTGATGTCACTGTAATTTACTATTAAAAAACTTACTCGCTATTGTGATGACACACATTATGTAGTTAAAGTTATATTGGCATTATCGTTGATGTCTATCATAATTTACTGTAAAAGATTCAACACGCTATTGCGGTGACACACATTATGTGATTAAAGTTATGTTAGTTTGTATTGGCATTATCGTTGATGTCTATCGTAATTTAATGTAATAAATTCAATTAAAAAACTTACTCGCTATTGCAGTGACATGTGTAGTCAAGTTATTATCTAGCTTTAACTTTTTTTAGGAACCAAAATTTACAAGCTTACAATTCTTTAACTAAGTTATGGGCTTTCGCTGCCCATGTATCTTCCGGCTTAATTCTAGCAATTTCTTCAAGTCAGCAATTGATTCATTGTACCTTTTCGATATTTTAATGCTGTTATATTTTCTGGTTCAATTTCTAACAATCTAGTTAAATCTTCCAATGCTTTATCATATTCACCCATAATAAAATACATTTTTCCTCGATAACTTAATTCAAATACATTGTTTTGCTTTTTTTCTAACAATTTTGTTAATTCGTCTGTTAAATTATCCAGCTTATTTTCGTATCCACCCATAATGTAATAAATTTTTTCTTGATATTCTAATGCTAATGAATTATTTGATTTTTTACCAATATCTTCATTAGTCATTGCTATAAATTGAAATGGACAATAGAAAAGGTTAAATTTTAAATAAGCCAAAAATGATTAAACCCTTTGACAACTTTACCAGAATATTTGAATGTTTCATGACCGAAATTCACTTCTACAGACCCTCCTCGTGATCTAAATCCAACACAAGGATATAGAATGCCTTTCCAATTGTCAGGCATATTGCACGCAATTCCTTAAAATATATCATAAATATTAAATTTCTACCCAATTTGGTTTGAAAATATAAAACTTCCTAAGTGTTAATTACCCAAATTAATTCCATTTTTAGTATAAAATACTATCTTGTTTATGAAATTTAAATAGCATCCAATAATATCACCAGTAGTATATGTTGGTCCATACGGCTCGCCACCTCCAGAATAAAAAGAATATCCATCATCACCATGGTAGCTACAGCCCCACAATTCACTTTCCTTAGACTCTTGTCCTAAAAGACATTATGATATTGATTTTAATGTATAATAATAAGAAATAGTATATAAATCTGCTATTACCAGGTATGAGCATGTTTTTTATATAATCTCTTTTTATAACTGAATCATCTATTTCTTTATCATTTTGCTTTGTACAATATCCGACTCCAATCATTCTGTCGAGAAATTGAATAAAAAATTATATATATAAAAAAAAAGTGCGAGTGTTTTTACGTCAGGAAATAATCAACATACCCATTTTTTCCTTTATTTATAATTTTAATTTCAAAGTAAAATATCCCACACTGTAAAGGAATTGGATGATTTGCTCGAATTATAACAGTTTTATTATCATCATCAGAATCTTTAGAAAAGTTTTTTTTTATTTTTTTTAAAATAAAATTAACAGCTATGTATTGTCCTTTAGTTAAACCACAAACAATTAATACACATTAAATTGAGATGTTAATTCAATCTAATATGTTTTTGTGAGATTTCTCTTTTCTCATTTTATCTTACCAGTATAAGTCACTTTCAGTCCACTTGAATCTATGTTAATAGATGGCGAATTATTTTCAATATCCCATGCAGTTGGTAAAACAATATCATTGAATGGAGTTGTTAATTTTAAATATTCCATTGAGTTAAAATTCTTTTAGAGCTTTTGTTTAGACGATTTAGTAAATCGATTGTGTACGTGAGCACAAGTTAAAAGTGCTGGTGAAAATAAAGTTAGAGTGGTGAAACTAGCGTTGAATTGGTGAAATTGGTGAAACTAATTTCACCAGCATCTTTAAGCACAAACATTTATTATTGAACACAAAGTACTATTTATGCATATGCAGTATCAAGGTTGACATAATAATATGGTATGTACGTTGGTAATGAAGATAGAAACGACAAGTATCCATAAACTAAAATTAAATAAAATGATAGAAAAATTGATGTTTTTTAAAATCTTCCAACTGCTACGAATAGCCTATGAATAATAAATAATCACATATTAGTTATCATAATAAAACTAGGAAACGGAAACCGTTATAAGTCCGGAGCGAGGATTGGTTACACGAATTTGTGATGCGACAGGCAGAAAATTCAAATTTACATTTATGATATTTTTATTAATAATGAATCAAAAACGGAATTTTGGTATCACTTTGCATAGAAACTGAGTCCTCCGGAAAATTAAGGTTAGCTTCATTTGAGACTGTATAAAGATGATAAAGATAAGCTGATATCATTTAAATGCTATTGAATAAGATTGTTACCTGTTCGAAAATTTTCTAATATAATAAATTTTACTATAATAAAAGCTTTGAATTAAATGACTATTCATAAACACAAAACTAACTCAACAATATAAAATCTTTAACTGCTAGAAAATATTAAATTGATTTTGCATGTATTTTTCAATCGCATATAAAAATATGCCTACAGGACTTTAAAAATATTAGTTTAAAAACCTTTCGATGTTCGTCCTTCACAATACGTAATAGTCAGTGTTGCCCATTGGAAGACTGGAAGGTCACTAGATTCCAAATCGTTCCAGCCAACCAAAGCTTCTAGTGAGCAAGTCTGACTGGAAGATTTTTCATTGGAAGATTTCTGTATTTATAAACCAATCATATCAGATTTTTTTTTTTTTATATTAGTAACTTTTAGCAAAAAGCTAAAGATATTTTTGGATCCTGTAATCCAATTTTGACGATTTTGGTATCATTAGATTCGCCTCATTGAGTCAATTCGAATGTTATTAAAATCATCCAAATTGGATCACATAATCACAAGATACCACGTTTCAGAACTACAACGTATTAAAAAACTGGTTTTTTTTGGTTGAACTATAGTATAGGTGGACAATATAGAATTATTATAAGATTATAATATATAAAAAGAACTATTTAAACTACTTTAAGCAAATTTATAAATAGCTAGGGTTATGGTTTAAATTAAGGCTAGGTTAGGGTTAGGGGTAGAGTTTTTATATATTATAATCTTATAATATTTATATATTGCCCACCTATACTATAGAAAATGATCGATACTATCTCGTGATCCTTATATTTCCATTTTATATATAATGAATTAATAAAAAATATTTTATATTATCCCATTTGACATCCAATTTCGTACAAAGTGACATTCAATTTCATACAAATTGACATTTAAATTCGTAAGTGATATTTAAATCTGTACAAATAACAACCAAAATAAGTTTGATTAAATCGTGATATCTCGTGATCTAGTAAACCAATTTAGATTATTTTGGCGTCATTTGAATCCTCTCGATGAGATGAGTTGAATGGTATCAAAATTATCCAAATTGGATTACTAAATCATGAGATATCACGATTTAATCAAACTCATTTGAATTGTCATTTTGCACAGATTTGAATGTTATTTTGTACGAATTTAAATGTCAATTTGTATAAATATGAATGTCACTTTGTATGAAATTGAATGTTGTTTTGTACAAAATTAATTGTTATTTTGTACGAAATTGAGGTCAAAAGGGATAAATTAAAAAACTTTTATATCGATTAACTTCAACAATTTAAGTAATTACCTAAGTTCATTATATTTGTAGAATTCATTTTATGAGCACTTTTTTAATAGGTTATTAATGAAATTTAGAGGTAAAGGTTTTACAATAAAGAGTTTAAATTACGTAAAAAATAATAAGGGTTTTTAAGAACAATATTATGAATCACATCACTGGTGTTCAACACCATATGTAACGGTAATCGTTCTCCCCGTTGTCAGATAATCAAGATCTCAAGGTCTCCTATTGTTTCAGTATTATAGACTCTTAAACAATTTTTAATCAATTAAAATTTAAAACTTTAAGAAAATTTTTTAGAATTTTTAACGTTTTAGTAATATTCGACGAGAAAATTCCGAATTATAGTTCGTTTGTGTAGCAGTGATGTCGATCAACCTGATCTGGCCAACTTGACGGTAAAAGTTTCGCCACATAAAATTAATTGTTTATCATAACATATGAATTTTAAAGTGACTATCTGGCTGCTTTTAATTAAAAAATATTTTTTTTTAAAAAAAACACCTGAAAGTATCTGTAGTAAATAACAAAAATTTGGTATGAAATGATAAACAACCAATTAACTTCGTATGCCATAATCAGGCATAATATCAATTTAAAATACACGTATAGGTAACTTTGAATTTCAGCATGCATTAAACTAAACCAAATTTTTTTAAGATTGACGTAAATTTACTACGTAGTAGAAGAATTGGGTTAGGTACGTATGTACGTACGCACTTAACCTAACGTTATTCATACTGTGTAAAATTAATCATAGTTGTAAATAATTATGGAACATGAATTGTCTGTCCAAAAATAGGAATTTTCATTCTCTGAATAAGGATAAATTTCGGACAGAATACTCCAAATCCCAATTAAAGGGTTGAAGTTTGACTGCGACCATAATTAAAAACTTTTGCCTTTGATAAATAAGAAATTCATGAAGAAACTAATATATTGAAACCTAATTGATGTTGAAATAATTGCAATTTTCTTTTATGATACTGCGTAGAGACTGCATACAGTACGCGGTGTGACCCGATTTTTTTAAATAAACGAAAATTAAAAATCACATGTATTTATAAATTATAAATATTAAATACCAAATACAGTAAATATTTTATTTTACTGCAGAATTACTATTTATAAATTTACAAGATTGATATAGGACCTATATTTAACGTCGCTATATAAGTCTTGTGCAATTACCTCTAAAAGCTAAAATAGCTATCGAAAAGTCTGTGAAAAACAAGGTAGAAATTCTACGTACCAAATAAAGTTGTGTGTGTGTGAAGTAATAACATCCTTCTGATACTTTTGATACCAATCAAAGATGGAAAAAAACGTACATAAAGCATGTACATAAATAATAGGCATAAATGAAGTATGCTCATGTGAGTGAAATGCCAAGCAAATGATTGTCATATTAAGATACTTATATAAAATACCTTAGAATTTATTGCAACTCTCCGTTAAAGAAATTATTACTTGTATCTTTTTATAATGGCGCAGCATAATGATGAGGTGAATAAACTATGAATATAAAATTTAGTATCGATTTTATTATTAATTACATGTTTTTTTAAAGACAACTATTTGGCAAGGAACAACATGGCCTCTTGGTTGTTTATCTCCTTTATGTTGTAGTTCGGGTATGTAATCTTTATTCCGTAATTTGTGTAATTTGTCCGATGTCATTTGTTAACATTCTTTCTGGTGTCAATAGTTCGTTGGAGAATAACAAACAAAAGAATTGACTCCGTTTCGGGTTGTTGTGGCTCGACTGAACACACCGTGGTATGTACAGTCAACTTTTTTAATTACATTTCGAAAGACCACATAGTAATAAAGAGTAAATCGGTTATACACTGGGTTCTATGTGTTTAAACGGAAATTTCATTTCCACTTACACTTATGATACCAATGTAGAACTATTACATATTTACTTAGAGGAAGTAGTGTGAAATGCTACATCTTTGTAATTGTTTTATTGAATTTTAGGATATTCGCCGGATCACCGATTTGGGTTTTCATCGGTCATGCCTTCAAATGCTTTCTGGTCGAGGAACCTTAACAATTCATGTTGCGTGAGTTTTCAACTACCATTTGAATAAATAATACATGCTATATATATACAGTATATATATTTGTTTAAAATTTTTTTTTTTAATCAATAGAGATCAACCTCCTTTATCCGTTACATCATTTGGTATGAAAGGCGCGTATACAAGATTGAAAGAAGCATGGCTGGCTACTAAAGGCGTTGTTGCTGTTGTATAGTCTCTCTCATTCAAATGAGTTTAATAATATCACGATTTCTTATTACTACGTGCAATATTCTAATTAATAACCTTTATATAAAAATTGATGGCAATTTGCTTGTTCAAATTTCAATGATGAAACAATAACATGTAATATTTGTTTTGCATATTGATTAAGAATAATAAATAATCATTAGATTAATTGGGAAGTAAATAGTACTTATTTCAATTATGTACATATTCTATTAAGTTCTACGATGTGTCTGTTCGCATTAAAAGATTCTGATTGGCTTTACTTATACTCATACATATACTCATACATTATATGAATGCTGCCAAGAGAAATTCGGGTTTTAGGATTTGATAACCAATTTACGTATTAATTGATTGGGATTTCGAAGGCTGAGTCTGTTACAGCTATTATCATTATTCCCTGGGACACCTGATAAAAATTAGCTGAATGATTTTTCGACCGATTCGACTAAGTTTGTGATTTGTAATATAATATTGTTTTACAGATCGTTATAACGATAATGTCAACGTTATTAAATTTCGATCGAATGCTTGTCCAACATGTTTGGTGCGTTTAGTTTGTACGAAAAACTGTTCCTTTCAGCCAATAAAACAGCAAGAAATTTTAAAAAAACCGTCTAGCGGGCCCGCTAAAAAAAATTTTTAAAAAGTTTTTTAAAATTTTATATATTTTTAGAGAAAAAATTTTTAGCTACTACTAAGTTTAAATTTTGCTTAATAATTTATAATAATGAAAGTTATTTAATTTTAAATTCTCTACAACTTTTTATTACGATAATAGGGGCTAAATCTTAAATTTTATTAGTAAAATTAAAAAAAAATTTTTTAAAAAATTATAAAGTTTTCTTTTATAAGTAATTTCAAATTTTTGCAAAAATATTAAAAAAAATAAAAATAACTTTTAGATAGTATATGACTATAGTTATTATTTAAAAAAATTTTTTTTTAATATTTTTATTTTTAATAAAAGTAAATCAGATATGAATTTATAAAGTTTTAGCAGGCAAATTTGCCTGCTAAACTTGACGGTTTAAGGGATAATAAACATATTACACTAATTGACGTAAAATATAAAAAAAAGATATATAATATATATATATATAACTAGTATTGCTTTTTTTATTTGTATTTTACAGCATTTACAAATTGTATATTTTTTTTTCATTGAAGTTTTAAGATATCTTATTTCATTCAGGGTTATTTTCTAAAAGAGATGGAAGGTTCCAATATATCCGTATCTTTGAAAGTGTTTAATAACCCAACTTATACCGTTATAGGAGGTCTACTAACAGCTAAGTGTTAGCAACTTTTCAAACTGTATTATCCATATTTACCTTTAAAGACAATGTCGTAAAAAAGTTTTATTTTTAAAATAAGTAACTAATGTATCTGCTGCGTAAATCAGCAGTTATACTTACTTTTCCAGTGAATGCCTAATTTTACCCGGAACGTACAGTAACTATTAAAAAAGATCATATTGATCCACGAAAAAATGTCTGCTTATTCTATTTATCTGTTATATTTTCAAATTATTATAAAAATATTCTTACCGGATCTGAATTCTATTGTTAGAATCTTTACTCGAAAACAGTGCAAATAAATTTATACTGTTGCTTATTTTTTAAGATTATATTAAAATATTTCTCTTAAACATTATACTATTAAAGCTCTATAATGTTTTATGTTTTAAAAATGATTTAATTTAACGACTCTATGCTACATTTTGTATATTAGCGTTAAGCGTTATGACAAATTTATAGATATAATATAGCAAGATGAAATCTATTTGCGAGCTAGTAAAAAACATAATCCAGAAAGGTGAAATTCGGGTTAGGTACATATGTCTATTGGCATTAAGAACCCGAGTCCATTGACCAGGCAAATTGGTCCAATTGGGCGGCCACTACACCAATAGACCAATGGACAAGTAGGTTAAATAAATTATAAATGTGTTTAGAATACCATATCACGTGATGTTGGGAATCAATTATTTACCTAATAATAAATATTTTAATAAATTATTCCTATAATAAAAGTTTTTAAAAATATTGTTTTTATATAATAAAAAATTTTTTATAAATAGTAAATATTATATTTATTGATATATTATGCGTATTTATTATTTTTTTTTATTTAATTTTATTCTATTGTTTTTTTTATTTTATTTTGATTTTGTAATTTAAATTTATTTTATATATAGTAGTTTTAATATAAGTATAGATAATAAATATGTGTATATACTAATAAATGTACCTGGTGCAACATATGGCATGACTCCATAAATACCTTCTTTTGAATTATATTCATCTTGTTTTCTAGATAATTCCAGATCTGTAATGTATGAAATTATATTTTCAACATTTTGGTTTAGTAATATATTACCACTGTGAAAGTCACTATGAATAAGTCCAGTTCTATGAGTTCGAGACAAATTATAAGATATGTCGCAAGTTTGATTTTTTATGCCATACAAGTTCTCTAAAATAATTAGTTAAAATATAATGAAGATTTCCTCTATTGGCAAATTGATATACCATCATATATTGATCAGTCCCTGTATTCCAAGCCAACCCGTATACTTCAAGTTCACTACCCTCTAATCTACCTTGCATATGATTTTAAGCTTGAAAAAATATAAAAATTAATTTTATAAAATAATATTCAATAAATTCATAATTAAACAAATAATTTTAGCTTACCTCATTTAAAAAATTGAAAGAGTTTTTTTGAGTACCAGGCAATGTTTTAAGAGCAACTTTACAGGATTTATCACCTTCGACCATTCGTTTAGCATCAAACCAAATTGATGAATATACTGTACCAAACCCTCCTTGTCCAATAATTTTTATATTTCTTAATCTATCAAATTGAATCCATTCGATCACTTTATCAAATGCTGTAGCTTTAAGTTGAAATTCCTTAATGCAATCATCAATGTTTTTATCGCCATTTGCTCTTTGGGTCACTTTTGGAGGATCGTATTATTGACACCAGACCGGATTGGTGTTGTATCATTTACAATATTCACAAGTCCATTGACAGACTTTCTTTTGTGACTATAAAAATCAAGTCTCTGTATTTTGCGTTATTCCATGTATTCTATATTTCTCTGATTGGATATGAATCTCGAACTTTATAACACAGAAAGTGTTAATTAAATAAGCAGTATATTATTATTTCAAGCAATAAATTGGTAACATACAGTACAGATAATTTTAACTTACATTTTCTAAAAGTTCCAAAGTATTTGTTTGAGAACAATTTAATTTCATAAGGTCAACAGATGGTGAGATATTGCGTGACTGTTTATATTTTCCAGATTCACCTTTAATTTCTCGTACACCCCTTATCCAGGTTGCCATGAATACAAGATCTGATTCTTCATTAATTTCTTGTAAATTAATTGGTTTATCGAATGGAACCCATTCAATCATTTTTTCATATTCTGTGGCTTTGAATTGAATTTCTTTAATGAAATTATCAATCTCTTCATTTCCACTTGTCCATTCTTGAGTTGTTCTCTAAGGATCACAGGATTGACACCATTTACAGTACATACACTTTCCATTTGAATTATTTCTTATATAGTTAAACTCATCTGGTATTACTATGATGTATTGATTTGTTATTGTATTTTGAGTAATTCCGTAACAACATTTCCTTCTGACTGCATATAATTTGTAAACTTATAATATTGAATGTTTAAAATGAGTTAATAGTATTGGATAAGCTGAGGATAATGAAATAACTATTTTATTTATTTCTTTTATAAAAATATCGCATGTTTGAGAACCATGCTAGACTTTAAGATTAACGCCACATGATTTAATGCGTGACCGTGTATATTAAATCTATTGATTTGCTCGTGTCGGTATAATCTTTTAGTAAACAGAGGAACATCTTTTAAAATTGACAAATAGTCATAATCAGTTACTACTAAAATAATTAGCACAGCTACCAAACATTGACATTCCTTAACCCAATATTTAAAATTTTCACCAATAACGGGATCTTTAATTCTCTTATAAATAGTATAGATTACTATATAAAAATTTATAAGTGATGGGATAATCAAGACGAGTACACTTCAAGTCGCGTTTTTTGACTAAGTCAAGGAGGAATTATAATTATTAATATTAATTAATGTGTAATTTATGGTGAAAGTAAATTTACTTTGTAAAATACCTTGCCAGTGAAACTCCACTACATTATTGGAGTAATTATAAACAAAGAGAATTGTAACTACCGTATTCTATCGTGAATAAGCACCCACATTGAACATAGTAGCGGGCGCTTATTCACGATAGGATCAGCGCTATCTAAAATTTTATCTCACATGATATTCCGCGAATCAAACTATGGTAATAAATACAATTACCGTAAAACTCGGAAAATAAGCACATACGGTGAATAAGCACCAACATAACAAAAATTTATGTTCAATAAATAAGCACCGTCAAATAAACTTTAAAATTGGTTATCCGGTGATCATAAGACTGATCAATCATGTTATCTGTTTTCAAATAACTAGTGAATAAGCACCTCCATTAATTAAAAAAATGGTGCTTATTTTCAGAGTTTTACGGTAAGTGCTTATTCATAATCGAATCGACAATTTTTGTTATATGGGTCGCGATTGGTGCTTATTTACAATAGGATACGGTAACTAATCGATTACATTTTCGGCACAAATTGATTACGTGTTATAATCATTCAATTAAATTACATCATTAGTCTCATCACCTGATTGGCGTAAAATAAAAGATGCGATTAATCCAGTAATCTGGTTGACTTTTTTCAGTTTGAACTCAAAATGATTTCTTCGTTTCGACGCTTGCCCCCCAGGATTTTAACTAACATTAAAATACAAAAACGCCTTTTCTGGTCTTTTTTTATAAAAGAGAAAAAAGACAAAAAGTCAGCGGAAGCCCATGATTTAGTCACATCTGTAATCTCAAAAAAATTATTTGTGACGGACTTAACGATAAAGCAAATATATGATGAACATATACAAAAATTAGAAGCAAAGAATAAAGAGATGATGAAAATATATGCTGATTGTATACAGAAATCAGAAGAACATAAAGAGGAGATAGTTAAATTAACAGTGAAATAAAAGGATGATGAACACAATTTTCTTGCTCGTTCAGAAGAAGTTTTTCAACTTCGAAGAGTCTGTAACGTCAGATCAGCTTTGGAGTATATCCGTAGTTGGGTAAGTTTTTATGCGTCAATTTTTTTTTTACATTTTATTTATTATAAGTTTTTCTGCAATAGATTTCCCGCAAGAAAGGTGAAGATCCTCTGTTATATGAACCTGTCGATAAAGTATTAGAAAAGCTGAGCAATGATCAACGATTTAAAGAATGCCTCATAAACACGTGTGAGATGAATAATGTGAATATGGAAGCCGTGAAGAAGTGTATAGGTGGGTTGTATCATACATCATCAAAGGGTTTGCATGGTTATTACAAAGTTGTGATTTGTGAGAAGGACTGGGTGGTCAATGAGATAATTGCCTTGGGTCTAATTTTCAAATATTATGGGATCCCCTTCGACTATATGAATAAGGAGGGACATTTGGTGCAATTTCCATACAAGTTAGCATCACGTTAATGTTAGGGTGTCTAATATCGGTTTAATCACAAACATAGTGCAAACTACATAGTGAAGATCATTAATGAATTTTTTTTCCAGTGATTTTCCAACTTACAATTAGATCTTCCGATTTCACTATTTCTTATTAAATTATTATAAAGAAGTGATATCGTTCAAATTTTTATTTCTCTTGAAGTTTTTAATATTTTCAAATTCTGTAAACTGTTTATGCTTTAAGAAACATATATTCAAAAAGTAACAACGTTATATTTTGCATATGATATATAAAAATTGTAATGATTAGGATTTTATAGTTACTTATATGAGGATCATTTACTGGTTACATGAAGATCATTTTTACTGGTTTTAATTTGGCGTCCATAATATTCCATAAGCTAAGTATAGAATCCTAATCTTTATAATTTTTTATATATATTATGTAAAATGTAACGTTGTTGCTCTTTGAATATATGTTTCATAAAGCATAAACAGTTTACAGAATTTGAAAATATTAAAAACTCCAAGAGAAATAAAAATTTGAACGATATCACTTTTTTATAATAATTTAATAGGAAATAGTGAAATCGGAAGATTTAATTGTAAGTCGGAAAATCACTGGAAAAAAAATTCATTAATGATCTTCACTATGTAGTTTGCACTATGTTTGTGATTAAACCGATATTAGACACCCTAACGTTAATGTTATCCAGCCTGCACGTGACTGGTTGCATCGGATATCATCATTATGGTATGGAGAATAGTTTTATTAAAAAAACTATACAATGAAATGTATGTGTTTTGATTAAAAGAAATAAAATTTGAGATAGATCTCAAGCTTAGTACGTATTAAAATTTCCTGTTGCTATAATGATAAGTGTAGCAATGATTACGGGTTAACTTCCCGAAATCAATTTTACTGAAATACCGTCTCACCGAAGTCATGGTACTGACATCCCATTTTATTAGCAAGACATAATTCCGAAAGTCTCATCATTCATTTATCTGCAATTTCCATTTCACCGAATATTAATAAGATGAATGTCTATTCTACCGACATGCCATTGTTCCGAATGGTACATTGTTCTGACATTCCATTTCTTTAAGAATATATTATTGAAAGCTCTTTTACCGAAGGATGTTTTACCGAATTTACAGCTATTTTTATAAATTCCGGGTCACCTGATAACAAAAAAGGTATAAACTAATTTGCCGACTGACAAAGTTAGCCTGGTTTATGTTGAGTTGGCCTGATTTATGCAATTTTGTTCAATCGATAAGACATATTGTTGGGAAATTTCTTTTTGAGGAAATCTTGGGGAAATATATCAAATATTTGTTGTTGAAAAGGCTTCAGAAAAAATTTTTGTCACGGCTGAAGCTGGAAATTTTAATTATTTTAATATGAAATTTTCAAAAATTTTCGGGGCCTTTTGTTATGGGGTTTTTTTAGGGTTAGGTTAGGGTTTAGGAGTAGTTTTAATAATAAAAGAGTATAAATGGATTTTGGTAGGGTTTATATTTTTAAATCAAGGTCCCTAATTTCCAGCTTCAGTCGCGACAATTTTTATCTGAGGAACAGGAGTTCGGAGAAAGGGTTTGTCGGAGAAAAAAAATTCGGTAAAAAATTTCTATCAGTAAAATATACTGTCAGAAATATGTCTTGTCGGAAAAAATAGAAATGGTATTCCGGGAAAGTAGGTTTCGGGAAAGTGAATATCAACGATTATAAACGATATAATTATTCATACTTCTAATGATTAATTTGGCGTAATTTGAAATACAACTAACGCTAATGTCTAATGAATTAATATAATTAATTTCTCGGTAATAATTTTTGAAATTCATTTTTTAATTAATTTGACATAAACACATTAATGAAAAATATATATAATAATTATTTTTTATTTCTATATAATCGTGACTCGCGAATTAAACCAAGAAGAGTGCTCGAATAATTCGATTGAATTACTTAGTCGAGTTTTGTTCGAATAATTCGAGTCATGGCAATTAGTTTATTGATAAATTTTATAAATTGTACAAGTTACAAAAACAAATTACTTCAAAATAGCGAGTTACACGAATCAAATATAATTCAATTTTGTATGTTATAAAAACAAGTACAATTTTATGTGTTATAAAACAAATGTATCAATTACAAGTTACAAATGCAATAAACTGATTCATAATTATATCACTAGATCGGCTAGAACTATCTTTAAATATTATATGCTTACGGGCGAGATGGTTAATTTAAATTTGAAGTCCATCATTATACGAGTACCATTTTCTTCCCGTCATCCATTATAATTTCACAAGTGGAAATTATACCCTCCTTTCGAAAATATTTCCAGACGAAACTTGGAGTAGATCTACTTTTAGACTTATGAGTAGTTGTGTTTTGACATTCTCTTTTATTACAAGATTCCTCCCGTTCATTAGTGCTTTTGTTTTGCTTTATGTTTGTTTTTAAGTCTTTTAAACTTTATTTTTATAAAAATTACCGACTGCAATAAATTACGTACGTAGTTTATTTAAATTTTCAATTCTTGAATGTGTGCCAGGTTGGTGGCGCATTAATCAGTCCAAAATTGAACCTAGGTGCCGCGCGGCAGATCCTCGATTTTGATTGGCTAAAAAAATTAAGCCGGAATTACTCATAATTTTACTAATGAAATCGCAG
>CAJVPY010001897.1:0-17796 GCA_910591965.1 Dentiscutata erythropus | reverse complement strand
TTAACCCATTTTTTTAGATAATAACTACTGTAGTAATTATTAACATATATTAGAACTTATATGTGATACATTATATAGTAATAAAACAGTAAATACGTGCAATATAATCTAAGTTATTGACAGGCATGTTACAACATCTATATATTGTAGATTATGATGCTTAGACATGCTTTACTTAACATGCTATCCTACCAGTTGCATAAATTTATTATTTTATTGTGATTCTGTTTTTTTATTTCTCCTGAAATCATTGCAAGATTTTGAGATCAAACTAACCAATGAAAAATCATAATTTAGAATGAGAATGCTACTAATACAGGATATCTAACACTAACTAACTCTAATGCTAGTATGCTGTGGTGATAAGATTATTTAGTTATAATAACAATTTCCTTTAGAATATTACATGATAAACATGCTTTTTAACTAATCAACATTCATAATATAATAACAAAGGTAATTTTAGGGTGTTCTCAAATACCTTAATCAATCTGTCGGTAAATTTTATTAGTAAAAAAATAGGTTAACGAATCAATTGCATTGATTATTCAGATGTATAAACACATGAGGAAAGTTTAATACGCCAGAAAGAAAAATTTATTAGCGGAAATTCGTTTACCGATCAAGGGTATTTCCACTTATTGGTTGAAAATTTTCATTGATTGATTGGAAAAATAATTGTTCAAGTATTTCACTTTTTTACATTATCATTAATCATTATGGATCTTCAAATTCGTTACCAACATTGACGAATTATTGCCTTATTACTTATGCTAAAAATCTTCGCTGCAAATAGAAAAGGCACGTGTTGGTTAGTAAATTCTGAAAAAGAAGAATGTTGTGGATTGTTTTATCATTTCGTTGATCCATCGTTTCATTATTTTTATATTCTATATTTTTTTTATTTCGATTATAAAAACAATAATCGCTATATAATGATAAAGATGTTTACTCAAGTATCAATCGCAATAAATATTTTAATTAATTGTAATACTTAGCATCAACACAATCATAAATTAATCACATTGAGAAAGATACGTGAGCACATTCAATCATATTTTCGTCCATACTATCTGTTTCAAAAATTGTCTAATTAATAACATCAATCACTAGCTAGCTAAGCACATCGAGCGTGCTGTTTGAGAACACCCTTAATAAGATATAAGGTATCAGTGACTGAGTCCAAGGACTTAAACCTGGACTAACCTTGGTCGGACCTAAGTTCTGGGACTTATTACGTGAGGGCCTGGTCCAAAGTTCCATGTGGTAGGACTTACAAGTCTTAGGACCAAGACCAGACCTGGGCTGACTTTACCATCACTATGCTCCCCCTTTAAGATGATTATGATACTCGACAAATCTGTTGTATATTACCATTCATAGGAGATAATTATCAAAAATTCCTAATAATGAAACTTTTTTTATAATATTTATATGACTAATTAATCAGACAAAATCAATAATCCAGGCTATCTAATTATTAAGAATTAATATTATTGGAATATCCTGCATTACATGCATACAAACAAACTAATACCTTTTATACCAGGAACGTAATGGAACGAAATATATAGTTTGGTGTTTCGGCCTAAACTCTTTTCAAGGGCCGAAATGTTTGACTTTTGAGTTTCGGCTTCGCCCCAAAATCTGACTGGATGCTTGAAGAATAAAGAATCCAGTAATTATCACATCACGTGAAATTATGCAATACAGCAATAACGTAACCAAAAAATTAAATATACTTTCGCTTTTACTATTTTTTATGAAAAAATTTTATTAATAAGCATCGTATAACTGATTTAATTGATATACCACCCTATAAAAATTAGAAAACAATAAATCACAATTTTTATTGGATATCGCAATATAAAACAATTTTATCATTTTTATGCACGTGAAGTTACGTTCCTTGTTCTTCAAATTACCCTTTAAAATTGTCAACTATTCGAATATTATAAAATGAAGTATTAAGAATTTGGATGATAACAAGCAGTCGAACAAGTTTACAAGTTTCGAGGTGTAAAAAAAATTTGACAAATGATATTAATAATATTAAAAATGATTAAAAATTCATGTATCTGAAAAGTTTAGAATTGCAATAAAGATTAGAATCTATGAATTTTAAGCACTATTTGGCCACAAACTCTAGAATTTCGTGAGTTTTTTAAAACAAATATAAAAAATTTGGAGTTCTCAATTGTTTTTTTTTTCATTAAAAAGTTTATCAAAAGTATAATTTGGATATTATGTTATTTAATAACACAATAAAGAACTTAAACAATCACTTTTTTATAAACAGTAATATTAAAATGATTGCTAAATTTTTAAAAGGTTTTCAAGTAATTTAAGTGACCTCATAAATGGCAATAAATATATGCTATTATTGAAGTTGGTCAAACAGAAAACAACCAAGTATTTAAAGCATATTCTGTTATTTTAAATTCTTGATGATTATATTTTAAATATAAATTAAGTGCAGTCTCTTATGAAAATGACATGAAAAACAATTCAATTAAAAATATAGATATTTCTGTTAAAGTGTTTGAGATTATAATTAAGTATTTTAGTAATAAAATTCAAAGATAAGATAATAAACATTTAAAAAAAATCATCTAATTGCAAAGTTTTTAATCAAATTTTACATGTAAGTATATCTACGATAGTGTTTCATTAGTGAAGGTTGACGCTTCTGTTGTTTTTGATCTTTTAATTACATCTAATGAATTTGTCTTTTAATTATATCTAATGAATTTGGTCTTGAAGGATTGGTTAAGTATATTCAATCACTTTTAATTGAAAATTATGTTTCTTGGTTACGTTTAAATTTTTCTCGTGTTTATCAACTTGCGGATTTAACTAAATTATTAGAAATTTGCCCAAATGATGTAGAAGTATTAAACCATAATAAACTTTTAGTTGATATGAGTAAAACATAAAATTTTAATATTAAATAAACTGTATTGTATATGTTGTGCGTGAAACTTGAATGGGAGTGAATTTGAAATTGAGTTGCGTCAGACCGAAGTTTGATTTTGAGATGCGTCAGATCAATTTATCTATTATGTGTCATATTAAAATCGATCGATTTTTGAAAGGAGAATTTTTTAATTTCGTATTCTAATTTGTGCTATCATTGCAGAAACCATTTTTGCTGTATAGGTCTTTACAATTCTTTGTAATACTTGATGTCCTGTTATTTTTGTTCGTTAAATTTGCAATGGTTTTGAGGTATATAAAGAAGAAAGTTGTAAAGAATCTAAATAAATATAAAGAATTAAATGCACTTTTATAAATTATATTATAATGAAGTTATTAAAATAGCTACAGAAAGTTTTACATGTGATAATTACGTATGATAATTACGTGTGATAAATACTCTATAATATTTATATCGATATAAAATACATAAATGGTATGTGAAGAAATTTTAAGCGAACCAACTTTTATTAATTTATTAAATGTTATCATGACACTTATTATGCATAAATGACAAAACCAGTCTGACTCGCCTCAGAGCAAATTTTAACCAAATATTAAACCTACGTACGTCTAAGGTACGACATATGCATTTAAGGTAAGAAATAATTTTGCAAGACTACGCAGATCGATTAGAATTAATTTTTACATTCCTTAACGTTGTATAATTATCATCCAAGATCTATCAATCTTATTTGTTATTTTTGTATTTGATTTATTAAAACAGTTATTTTCGTTAGTATCGTTAGTATCATTAGTATTATTTGTAAAGCATATCTTTTAAAAAATAAAGCAAAGAAGCTAGAATTCAAAAGATACCTATAGTACCTGTGTGTATTAGTTAAATATGCCCATAGTAAAAAAATTTTTTTTTAATAATTCAACAAATTACCGTTCTTTTTAATTTTGATCTGCATAGGTTTTTTTTAAGTTCTGAGTCCTGTGATTAAATAACCACTTCAACTTCATATTTCATGAGATTCACATATTTCCCTTTTGTTGATAAATAAGTTTCACTAAATACGATGAATATAAAGTGGTTATCTATATTATATTCACAGACTCACAGGACTAAAAAAAAAAAAATTGCCAACTAAATTAATAAGATGGATTAAAATTTTCGATAAACCAGTTTTTAAATTAAAAAATTTGGGTTAGGGTTAGGGTTAAGGTTAGGGTTTTATATATGACTTAGCACTTCGGTAGGTTATATCTCAATAGTGCCAGGATTTTTAGTGCCAGCCAATCATATTTGAGCAAAAATAAATATAAAAAATTCTAGGCTTATTTTTAAATAGTAAACTTATATGTTTTGTAAATGGTATACTTCATTTGAAATTTATGTTAATTCTTAATTAGCATATGATAAGTCATTTTTTAAATCATAATTTGACATATACTGTATTATATCATGATCGGTATAGTACAATACTATTATCAAAAAAAAACAAATCAAAAGAAACTGCATGTAAATTAAGTAACATATATAATCTTATATATCTTAATATTTATTTAGTTTCCTCATAATATTAAGCAAATTTATACATTCTTCGACAATATTTGATATAACAATTAAAGGACGAAAACGATAAGTTACGGAAGTCATTCAGTGATGTGTCGGGTAATTCTCTGATAATATAGTCCACCTTGATTATTGCATTCACCTCGTAATACATATCATAAATTAATAGAATAACTCTTAGTTTTACAATTTGTTCTGTTATAACTGCAATTTTTTGAAACTATTGGATTATTTAAATATAGTTTTTAATCATATGATATGTGGTGGTCATTTCAAATTTTTTCATACCACGGCTAAGGTTAATTTTAAGGAAATAAGATGCCAAGTGAAATAACATTAAGTAATGGATATTATTAGTTAACGCTTATAGCTTCTCAAATTATATTTTGAATAATTTATAATACTGTATATCTTTCATTATCGAAGATTTGAGCTGAAAAAATAAAAAAAAACTAGCAGATTATTTGAAGTCATATTGAACGAAAAAATGGTTAAAATCATGTTTTATTTTTATTCATTTAATATGTTTTTCTTTCATGCAATCAATAAATTTATCAATGTAGTTAAATTTGATATATGTTATATTAATCAGTAAAAAATATATCATATTTTTAATACTGTTATTAATATTAATATAGTTATCTTATAATCTTATTTATAAGTGAAGTTTGAGAATTATCCTGAGGACGCAGACCGGGAATATCCCGCCTAGTATCGCAACCAAAATTAGGTATGTACGTACAAGGCTTAAATTCATTCACCGATAATAAGTATATTAGTGATATTTTATGAAATTCTCTTTTTGAATATCGTATTTTCTAAACAGAGGTTACTAATTTTACGTAAATAATCCCTGTTCGTCTTGTCGAAAGACGAAACCCTAAAAAAGGTCTTACTATATTTGTTTTAAAAAATTTAATATAAAATTCACAAACTTTTTATGCAAAAAAGTCAAAGAAATTTTAAAATATTAAAATATAAACTTAATAGAATTAGAATTAATAAATAAATAATCGATTTAATAATAAATTCTAAATCCACGTATATGGGGTCTTTGCCTTGAAAATCAAGTATGGGACATATGATTTACTATGTTCCGTAACTCGATTTTCAAGGCAAAGACCCCATATGTAAAGATGAGGAAAATTTTATATTTATTTAAAAAATAAAGATTTGATTGGATATTGAATCCAAGTTACGTATCATTTTTAAAAAATCGAACTTAAATGTAAATACATTTTAATTGAATTTAAATATCATATTTTAAAGGGGTCCAATTTATATGTGATCAAATTATTTCTTTGAATAACCCGAACAAATAAAAAATCGTGATTTTGCAAGTTTCATATTACAGTATTAATCAAAACGATACGATCAAAAATTTAAGCAGCGACTACATACATGGTTTTGGTGACGATAATCGACATGAGAGTGTATGATGAACAATAATATACGATACTTTTCATCAGTATAGTTCTATCACGAATGGTCAACATTTATTCATTTTCGTTGAAATAATGATGTACCATTTAGTGCTACAAATCGAAATCGCCAAAAATTTTGCAATCGATTAGTTGTCAACTTTTCGATTATTCGATTTTTATTCGATTTTAATGAGTTGCCAAAAATTTTTCAATCGATTAGTTGTCAACTTTTCGATTAGTTGCGATTTTCGATTTTCGATTTGTAGCACTAGTATCATTTAGATACAGTACATGTGATATAAAAAATCATTCGATACTTTTTGTACGTGTGAATTTTTTTCCTTTTTGGTTTTTATACCTAATATATCGATATTGTTTATTTCAATAAAGCGGGGAATCTCTCAATGGCCACCTGACCATTTTATGGGAAATGTTTATTTCTGCGAGTGATACAAACCAAAAAAAAAATTTATTAGGCATTAGCGTTAGGTCGAGCTAAGGTTCATTGCTATAAGGAAAATATAAGGTGCTACTACTAAAACTTCATCCTCGTCATTTTCGATTAATGCCACAAGGCAGACTCAAGTATTCATTCTCTTATATTTTGCTTTACGTACTGTACACTTCGGAGTTAATCCGAAATAAACAAATTTTATATTCTCACTCGTACAAAATAAGTCACGCCATTTTTACGATCATGAGATTTCGGCTAAAAAATTGACAATAAAAATGGCTAAAGTAAATCATGAATTTTATCTTTCTCATATCGATATTGCAAAATTAAAATGAGTATTATAATTGGACCCGCGATAGCTGTTATAGTATCGTTCTTAGCTTTAATAGCTGTTTTATTGTCATTTATTGGACTAAAAAAATTTGAACTACCCATTGCGGCAAATGCTACATTAACCGGATATCCAACATGGCATACTGATGTTCCAGGTTTACTAATTGTTCTTAAAATTACTGTGTTAATATAGTTTCAAGTTTAATTTTGAATCTTTCCTTTAATCTCTTCAATACAAATTTTAATTTATTAGATCTCGATGCGAATCGCTTCAATACTATCTTGTTATTTTCTAGTGCGATATGCTTATTCGCTAGTATCTTTGGTTTTTATTGGTCTTATTACCCTCCTCATGATAAACGTCTCATTTCCCACTTTCACAAAAATAATTCGATGGTCACATCTACCCGTTATTTCAACTTACTTTTAGCAAATTATATATTTTTTACATGGCTTTCTTTCGTAGCTTACATGATTTTTGATATTGGGAAATTATGGTCCCCAATCGGATTATTATGTAACGTTGCGGAAATTTCATTATTAGCATGTATTCATTACGGTGGAGCAATTACAGCGATTAAGTATTGGATATGGGTACTTAGATATTTAATTATCGTAATTATTGGCTGCGTATGGTTGGACTGGCCTTATGATGCACTTTGGTATCAAGTACAAGGTACTGTATATACAGATAATTATATTAAATTTATTAACTTCGAAATGCATAAATTATAAATAAAATTGAGTCATAATTCTATTATTCCCTATGAATAGCTCAAGCCATAGAGGTGGCTCTTGTAATCACATTTATTCGTTTGTACTTTACCACACGCAGAAATCTTCATGAATATCGTGAGAGTACTCTTCCTTTAAATACTGAACACGACAACCCAGAGTCCAGTGACCATTCAGAAGATACTATTCCACAAGAACCTAGTTCTGAATATCCACTTCCTTTAAGTTTCCTCCCTCAACCAAAACAACTTGTGGGTCTGATTTTCGCTTCAATAGTTCATCTTTTAGGTGATTCCATAATTTTAATATTTTTGAATCATCCCAATGCGTAAGTATATTATCTTAATGTAAAATCCTTTATATAGATTGATTTTAAACATACTATCTAATTTCTATCTTTTATTTATCAGTTACCTATTGGGTTCTTTAAGTTACTCGTTATCATATGGAGTTTTCGCTTACTACATTTGGTTAGATACTCATTGTTATAAAATTTTACCTAGAAAACGTATTTATACGCCTGAAACAAGTACCTGGAAAGTTATTTGTATTACTATCATTTCTATTACGATAGCCCTTGTAATTTCTAGGCTTAGTTGCTTGGTACTGGTTTTGGAAAAACATTAATTTCTTTGGATAAAAAACGACTCGGAGAATGAAATTAAACGAATATTATCTTTTAAGAATTTTGTCAAATTTTATTTCTATCATTTTTATTCACTTTCAAAAATAAATATATATATTTTTAATAGTGCTGAATACACAAGAAAATATGTTCTTTAACATGGAAATAAAGGAAATAAGCTAGGCTACACCCATATATGCTATATATGTTTGATTTTTTTCAAACTTCGTAGATCGATAGTTTACATGTAATGAGAATTTACATCGCTATTTTTTTAAAACTTCTTCCTAACAGCTTCTAAAGCTTTTTGTCTTCATGATGCATTTTGTTTAATTTTGGAGGAGATTCTTTATCACATGACAAAGCTACATCACAAGTAAACGGATGATTTGTTCGATACAGTATATTAAATAATATTAATACACCTACTGTATGTGTTACATTATTATCGTTATATACAGTATATACTATAAAATAACTTATAAACTACCGTTATCCGACAAACTCATATGATCATGAAAAACTTTCTTTTCGTTACTTTTTTTCATGTGTTACGATGTAATAATGTTTATTCCAATATTCAAATTAAAAACTCAGCACGTACTCATTTGCCAAATTACCGTTATTCTGCAATTTTTGCCCAATAATGTATACTTAATATCTTGATAAGCGAAGTACGCAGATTTTTGAATGTCTTTAACCTTTTCACTTCGGATTTTATTAATATGTGATTGTCTAATTTTATTTATTTCACCTTATCAGTTCGTATTCTCAATTTCTATAGTAATTATCTTTTTTTAACACCATTTATAATTTAACGTTAATATAATTACTACTGGTAAGTCAAATATTCGGTCAGAATCTTCATCTAAGCAAATTTTGATAGTGTTTTGCTTTATGTTTATCTTTTCAGTTTCCATCACAATATCAATATTATATATATTGTCAAATAATTGTAATATCTGATTGAACTACACAGTATATTAATTTAATCTATAAAAATACTGTATTTACTGTATATTATTCTACATATTTAATACGTATTAAGATGCTAATTAATACAGTATATTTATTCCTCAGTTCATTTTTATTCATGTTGGAAGGTTATTTAATCATGATAGTAACAATTCTGGCATTTAGTAAACTGCTTTTGACGATACTTTTTCAATTATTCAATGCTTTAAAAAAATTTTGGCCGCAGCTCTCATTTTATAGATGATAAACTTTGAACGAATATTACTCGACACTTACCTGACCAATTTCGATCAAAATTTTTTTATTTTAATTCTATAACACTTTATGTCACTTTTTCAACTCATATTCCATTGAGATAACAATAACCAATACTATATGGGCTGCCGTTAATATAAAATCAAGCAGATTGACATTAAAATTCATCCCTTAACTTCCATAACTTATATCTCGATAAATTTTGAGGTTATCTTGATGAATTAATATTCAAAAGAAAGCTTAAGATCTAGAATTTCCTTTGAATATTAATTCATCAAGGTAGTTTCAAAATTTATCGAAATGTAAGCTGTGAAAGTTAAGGGATTAATTTTTTTTAAAAATGTCGATCTGCTTGATTTCTATTGATGGTGCTCATTTGGTTTGATACTGTTCAGCTCCAAGCATAATACACACTCTTTAAATGCATTATTTTGTCTAATCATCCATGTGATCTCGATAAGATGCATTTAGATTCAACGACACATAGTAAATGCTTGCCATTCAGTAAGTTCATTCTTGATTCACTTTATTTATCGATATTGCATTAATATTTTAAAGATGGTCAAACATTATTTATCAAGAAAGTTACTTTAAACAATTGGCAATAGCGCAGTAAATGGCCCCACCATTTACTGTTCAAATCCGTGTTATACGGATTACACAAGATCAAATCCGTATTTGAACAATTCAATCGACCATTAGTTTATCCACTGTACTTTCACATATTTTTAATGGATTTAAAAGCTTAAACAGTTTGAACAGTTTGAATAGATTGAATCAAATATAAAAAATTTTAGTGAAAATTAAGCGTATTTTAGCCTCTTACATAAAAGTTCAGAAGCTTAAATTAATAACTATTACAACATAACGATAAAGAAATGTTTGAGTGCACTAAATTAGTACAACAAAAGCAATCAACAAAGCTTAACTAACTTAGATTTAAACAACTATAAATAAACATAAAAATTTTACTTTTTTTTTATTAAAAAAAATAGCGATGAATCAAAATGCTGAAGAACTTTATCAACTTGGGCAAAAATATATAGAGGGTCATTATATTGGAATAGATAGAAAAAAGCCTTTGAATATTTTAGAAAGGCAGCTGATTTGGATCATTTATGTGCTTTAGGTGAATGTTATCGTTTTGGAATTGGAGTTGAAAAAGATGAACAAATGACATTCGAATACTATCAAAAAGCTGCTGATATGAGTGATATTACAGGAGAATATAATATTTGAAATGTTATCAAGATGGAATTGGAGTCAAATATGAACAAAAAGCATTCGAATATTATCAAAAATCTGCTAAAATGGGTGATGTTCATGGAATATGGGTTGTTGGAGTTTGTTATCGAATTGGATTTGGAGTTGTAGAGGATGAACAAAAAGCATTTGAATATTATCAAAAAGCTGCAAACATGGATGATGCTAGTGGAACAAATGATGTTAGATATTGTTGTCAACTTGGAATTGGAGCTGAAAAGAATGAAGAATAAGCATTCGAATATTATAAAAAATCGCAGAAATGGGATATATTGTTGGAACATGTAATGTTGGATATTTTTATGAAAATGGAATTGGAGTTGAAAAAGATGATCATATGTCATTCGGATACTGTACTATAAAAAATCAGCAGAGATGGGATATCCTGATGGGATGTATTATGTTGGTGAATATTACCGAAAAGGAGTTGTTGTTGAAAAGGATATAGATATTGCTTTCGAATGGTATTTAAAATCTGCTATCACTGAACGAGCTAATGTTACTACTAAAAAAGAAGAGTTTTTTCATTGGATGGCATATGATAAATTTGAAAATATCGAAGAAATAGATAAAAGAGCATTTTCTACTGTTTTTAAAAACAAAATATTTAAATCAATATGGGTCATATGAAGAAGTAGCAATCAAGATCGTAAAAGATTCTAATAATAAAGTTGCATTCTTAAAAGAGGTATTTTTTAATATCCATTTTCATTTATTATAAAACGCACCTATGGTGGTTTTGCATCTATCATATGTTTTATTATGTTTTTTAGATTGCTATAAAAATCTTCAACACAAAATTTTTATGTTAGTATTAGTATTTGGAGTTCGGGCTAAGGTTTGAGAAGGGGTTTTTAGGGGCGGGGCGTAGAGCACTTTTACTTAGAACATCTTGCATTGATTATTTAGCCAGTTTTTGGGATAATATATACATGGGTGTAAAACACCATACACTTTACCCTCGATATAACGGACCCTTCGGGCTGAAAGATTTTGTCCATTATATCCGTAATAAATGAATATCCGTTATAATGTTATAAAGTATAATATAATAATAATAATTTTAGAAAATTACTCCGGTATCCGTTATATCGGGTCCGTTATGACAAGGGTAGAGTGTAGGTGCGTTTTATAAAAGTCTATTTTTTTATGAAAAAATAATTTAAATGATATAATTTATCCTATAATACTTAAAAAAATGTTTAACAAAAAACAAAAAAAAAACCCAAATATTCGTTAAATATTATTTGGAACTTCTATAGCAACAGATTTACTAAGATTTAGCTTTGATAATCTTTCACTAATTTCTAAAGTGTTAAATGGTTTGCTAGTGTATATATTTAGCTCTTCTTTAATTATTGTTAATCTTATCACTTTCTAAAAACTGCTTTTTAATTTCATTTTCGGAATTTCATTCAAAATTACTAACCATTCATTTAATTTGTAAAAATTTCATTAGTAGCTGGCCGTTTTTCTAGATTTGAATCCATGCATCGATTTGCTAAATGGCAACTCACTTTATTAATTTAGGACGTTCTCAAGCACCCACCTCAATGAATTCAATAACAAAAATCTGATTGACCAGTTTGATTAAACAGACCAATTAGATTAGTTATTGAGTCTATTAAGGTATGTGCTTGAGAACGCCTAATTCAACATAATAATTAGGAGTTCCAATTCCAAATTTTGGTTGCAATCCTTTACAAATCATAATCACAAGATCTATATCAAATTTATGACTATCAAAAGGTCTCTGTCCAGTTGTCATTTCTACCATTATAATTCCAAATGAATAAATATCTGTTGCTTGAGTGTACGGTTTTCCTTGAAAAAGTTCAGGGGCGATGTAAGGCAAGACACCATGAATATGATCTTCATGCTCTTTCTCATCAAGTGGTTTGATAATCCTAGATCGGTAATATATGATTTGTAATTTTCTTTTAATAAGATATTTCCCGGATGTAAATCTCGATGTAAATATCGTTTATAATAAATATGATCTAGATTAGATATAATATCATGAAGTCTCTTTAATTTAATTTTCCATTCAAACCTAAAGATATCAGCAAGATTTTTGCTTAATGATCCATATTTTGCGTAACTCGTTACTAAAATAAAATCATCCATTTTTTCGTCTCTTGATATTCTTAAATATTGTTCTAAGCTATGACAAGCTTTTAACTAAAAAAACAAAATCAATTATTATATTTAAATTATTTTAAATTATTTAAATAAAAATAAATAAATATATTTGTAAAATCTAAAATTAATAATTATTTAATACAAAGATTAACCTATGACATAAATTATCAGCCGGGCACTTTTTACTTAATGAGCGACTATGGTTACATTAGTAAAATTTTTAGTAATCTTGGGCAAAATTGATTAATTCCGGCCAAGACATACGGTATATGGCTAGTCTGTGTTGGATATTGATGCCGTAATCTAGAGACATAAATTTATGTGATTTGATTCCTACTTTTATATTTAATAATATTCTTCAAAACAATCGGCAAAATTTAAATACTGAATTATTAAGTATTTTAACTAAACAAAAGATGAACTTATAAAATTTTTCTAAATCTAAATCAAAATTTATTAATTTAAATCAAAATTTATTAAATTTAAACTAAAATTTGCTTTTGTTGTTGTTATCAGAAAACATTAAAACTAAAATTTTACAGGTCTCTGGTATTTGGTGATCAATTGCCCGGTGGACAACCTGGATGTCGAAGATAATTACTTTAATAGCCCGGGTGGATAACCCGGATATCAAAGATAGGTACTTTGATAGCCCGACCGAACAGCTCGGATATCAAAGGAAAAAGAGGAAGTAAAAATAGGATGAATTGATGGTATTAGGAACCAGCTATAGACCACATGAGCAGTGGTTTTCTGTGGTAAGAAAAAGTTGGGAAAGTGGTCGATAGCCTGGGTAAACAACCCGGATATCGGCTCTGATGTCTGGCCGATCAGCTCGAGTGTGTAAGAAATGAGGTAAAAATAGGTTAGTTAGACATGATGCTAGGAACCGACTGTAGACCACGTGAGCAGAGAGACGGAATCCCATATGTGTATTTATGGTTATCGTTATGTTTGTTCGAATTAGTAAACCCAAATCCGTATACCGATATGTGATACGGATTACACAAGATCAAAACCGTTGAGAGGACTGAAATCGGTCAGTCAATGCTTCGCAGCAATCGGGTCACCGACCGACAGAATCGTGAAACAAAACGCGAAAGAGATGTGTTAGATTTGGACGAGTGGTTAATAAAGGAATGTATGTAGTTGGTAGGGCATGTTTATGTGACTTAGGTACTTTATTATTTAGGTCAAACGGGAACTAACTATCTCTTCGAAGGGCCAGAAGGCCTTTATTTATAATTAGCTCACTATCTATTTTTACATACAGAATACGCCGTCTTCCCAGAATTATGCTTATTACTGTAATTATTGTAATTATTGTAATTCTCCTTATTCCCGTTTTTCGCCTAATTCTGAAAATTCACTGAATTTTCCTAATTCTCGTAATTCCGGGAATTCCTGGAATTCCGACGGTAAACCCAATTTGGAATGCCTGAGTCACAAGGCCACGTGCCTGCGGTCAGGTCACGTTTCCGGTCTCACATTTCTCCCTCGCTTGCTTTATACCTCCAGGTATAAAATTCGATGGCGTATGGGCGGAGGTTGGTAGGAGCTTCGTGGACTGGTCGTAAGTTTATTTTCTATTTCTTTCTTTTTGGCAATAGCTTTCCGCATGGATCGAAGATTCGAATTCGTAACCATCGTGTCGGACGGTTTCAGTCTGGTTTGAATGCCTCATGTTCGTTCGTTTCAATTCAAATTCCACCTTTATTGCAATGTTCGGGGTCTTCTGCTTCGTTGTTAAGGTTCGGTTCGGTAGGCCTTTCACAATCTTTGGACGCTTCTTGTTCATCTTTTTCGACTCGAATTTCGTCGGCTTGGAATTCTTCGGCTCTTTCCATCTCGTGGGCTTTTTGGCACTTATTGACATCGGATTTTCTTTCCCAAACCAATTCCAATCTGATCACAAGGGCCGAGTTCCAAGATTTCTTCATTCTTGTTTTCGGTTCCATTTTCATAGCAGCAATCAAGACTGATTGTTTCTTTATCGAGCTCCATATTGGCGGGATTTTGGTAGTAAGTGAATGCCTTGTTTTCGTCCTTTTCATAATCTTTATCTCGGTTAATTGGTGCTCCGCGGTCAATTTAGTTTCTTTCATTCGCAGTGCTTTGTCATTTCTTCTGCTTCTTGAAATTATTTCCCGTAACCACCCTCAAGAGGTGACCAGGACCACGAAGAACTCTGATATAACTCAGATCCAGATTTAAAATTTTAATATAACTTTATACACTTAATTTTAGTAAAAGCTTTATACAAAATTATCATATAAGTTTATAAATTATACAATTTTAGATCTGTGTTTATATAAAATCAAATTATTTTACTAATAAACATTGTAGAGAAGTGTCTTGCAATCAAAATGGCGGTTAAAACGTTAAAATCGGCCCAGTAGATCGCGAGATATAAGTATTTTTGTCTTCACGATTATATGTTTTCTTTATATAAATAAAGAAGAAAACATGTAATCGCGAAGACAAAAATACTCATATCTCGCGATCTACTGGACTGATTTTAACGTTTTAACCGCCATTTTGATCGCAAGACAAAGTTCTACGACTTTACTTAGAAGCTTAAAAGAAACTTACCAAGAAAATATTTAAAATCACAGTATTTTATGTAATTTTATTAATAAAATTATGGAAAATATTAAAATCCACAAAATTATACTAATTAAACCTACCTTAACGTTCTAAGTAAACTTGTTCTACACATAAATGTACACCATATCGGTATACGTTTAACTTATAATTTTAAATTTTAAGAAAAAAAGATGCTTAATTTTGAATTTTTGATCAAAAATTCCAAAATTAAGTATCTTTCTCTTAAACTTTAAAATTATGAGTTAAACGTATACTAATATGATGTACTTTTATCTGTAGAACAAGTTTACTTAGAACGTTAAGGTAGGTTTAATTAGTATAATTTTGTGGATTTTATAATATTTTCTACAATTTTATTAATAAAATTATGGAAACTATTAAAATCCACAAAATTATGCTAATTAAATCTACCTTTGTGCTCTAAATAAACTTGTTATACGCATAAAAATACATCATATCGGCATACGTTTACCTTATAATTTTAAATTTTAAGAGAAAAGATGCTTAATTTTAATTTTTGATCAAAATTTCAAAATTAAGCATCTTTTCTCTTAAAATTTAAAATTATAAGGTAAACGTATGCCGATATGATGTAATTTTATGCGTAGAACCAGTTTAATTAGAGCATAAAGGTAGATTTAATTAATATAATTTTGTGGATTTTAGTATTTTCCATAATTTTATTAATAAAATTATAAAACTATTGTGATTTTTAAATCTTTACTTAGTAAATCTCTTTTTAGCTTCTAATCAAAGTTGTAGAGTATTGTCTTGCGATCAAAATGGTGGTTAAACTGTTAAAATCAGCCTAGTAGATCACGAGATATAAGTATTTTAGTCTTTACGACTATATGCTTTCTTCTTTATTTATATAAAGAAGAAAACATATAATCACAAAGACAAAAATATTTATATCTCATGATCTACTGGCCTGATTTTAATGTTTTAACCACTAGCTTAATTGCAAGACACTTCTATATGACTTTACTTAAATATTGAAAAAGGTTTACTTAGTAAAGAAAAAAGGTTTGGTTAAAAAACTCCAAATTCGAAAATTTTAAAAACAAAAAAAAAAAATTTAGTTAACATATTTTTACTGTTTACTATGTTTTGTTACTGAACCTAAACTGAACATGAACCTGACTTAAAAGTTTAGTACTGAATCTGAACTGAACATGAACCTGACTTAAAAGTTCAATACTAAACCTAAACTAAACATAAACCTGACTTAAAAGTTCAATACTATTGAACTGAATCTAAACTTGACCAAAGTTTAGTTCAGTTCAGGTTTATAGAAACACTAGTAGAGGGTATAGTTATACTTGAACTAAGATTAACTGTTTAATTTAGATATTTGAAAAGTTGTATTATTTGAAATTAATAGTAAGTAGGGTTCTAAACTGGTTTGAAATTTAAGACCCGTGACCCATTAGATTAAGACTAACAACCAACTGGGTATCCAAATTAAAATTGGGTCATCCAGTTAAATTTGAATGACCCGAATACCCAATTAATTCAGGTGACCCGGATACCCAATTAATTCAGATAGCCCAGTTATCCGAAGTAATTAGGTGGCCCGGTTATCTGAAAACCCGATTACTCGTACTTCAAAGTTCTTTAGCATCTAGTAAAACTATAGTGACCAACGAAAATTTTTAACTATTTTTGCCAAAAGAATGTTGCGATTTGACTTGAAATTCATATTAATAATACTATATATTGAAATATCAATTTATTTATCAATGTGCAAAGTTATATTTAACTACATAAAAATCTGCCAATTCATATTTGATTACTTCAGTTCTTAACAGAAACATTTAATTAATGACCCAAAATTTAACTATATTTTGTAATTGACAGTTACAATTAAATGATAGCAACTCTATAAATTTCACTGTAATTCTAATTTTAAAAAAATTAAAGCACAAGAAAACAAAAAGATAAGTTGTAACATTATATACTACTATGTATCCATATTAGTTTTTTTTCCCTTCTGTGACATTCCTTATTTCAATTTAATTTTCCATTTTCACCTAAAAATAATTATAATACATATATAAAAATTTTAATTTAGTAAATTTGAAACAATTATCATCAATATATAAAATTTTTACATTATTTGTATATATGTACATATCTAATTGATAGAGCTTTGCCAGAAGTCTAGATGCTATACATATTTTTTTTTTAAATTCGGCAGTCTTGCCAATACCGTTTATTAGTACGCTAAGGTATTTGGTTACAAATGTCACATGTACAATTACAACACTCTAATGTATTACGAGATATTGGCTCACCCTGTTACTAACTTAGTACCTATATGCAACCTGCTATATAAGATTTTACCTCCTTAATAACCACTCTGCAACCAGACCAATTACTAAATCACCGAATGGTTCCCAAACCTATTTTTTTTTTTTTTTTAATATTAAGGTGACTACTTAGGCCCTTGGCACTTTATTAGTACAAGCGGTAGGCCAATATT
>CAJVPY010001896.1:0-17796 GCA_910591965.1 Dentiscutata erythropus | reverse complement strand
AATGCAACTTAGTGTAAAATTTTACGAGTCTAGAGGATTCGTACAAAGCCTAATAAAGTTAAAGCATGACTGCCGAAAAAAAAAAAAAAAAAAAAAAAAAAAAATTATTATTGAAAAAAGACAAGTTTTTTATATTTAACAATGAAGTTTAAAAATTGCTATCTTAGTTTTGAATGCATTATACCAAAAAAAAGTAGTTTGATTAAATTTTGATAAATCTTAAAATTTAAAAATATCTTTTAAATTTTGATACCGATTTGATTTGTATTATAAAATGATTGATATAAGAATTCAATCAAATAAATAATTACAATTTAATATTTTTGGAAAAAAAGACAAAAACAATTATTAAAAATTATTTATCATTTTTGTATTTGTAAGTATTGTTTAAGGATTTTGTATATATAGTAATTCAAAAATCTTTTATTAAGCAATTTTCAAGTTAAACCTTTTTTTACATTATAATATTTTCTATATTTATATCTCAATGTATAGATAATTGTATAAATCTAAAAAATATACAATAATATTTCTAATAAATAATATAGAAAATCTTATTGCAATGCATTAATAGATCTCTAAATAGTTAAGTATTAAATAACAATTTTCAATATATAAACCATATTGGGGTATTTTATATTTTCTATATTTGTATCAATAAGATAAACTGCTAAGAATATAATACTGGTTGTATTAAAATAAGTGCTAAATCTGCAATTCTTATTAGATGAATTACAAGTTTTCTCTTAGCAGCACTTAGATAATAACTATTTAGAGTATTACAACAGACTTTTTAAAAATTATTATTTTAATTAAATATCAATCTCTCTTTGTTTGGATAAGCTTGCCAAATACTTTTTGTTTGATAAATTCATTAAATTCTCCTTGTTTGGATAAATTTGTCAAATTCCTTTTGTCTAAATAAATTTATTTGTCTGAATTAATTCAACGAATCTTTTTTGTTTGAATAATTTGTTGAATTCTCTTTGTCTAGTTAAACTTGCTAAACTATTTTTTGATATTCTAACAAAGAAAAAATAAGAATTTTGAATAATTAATATATATAATTGTCTTAAAAAAATATTTTATATAAATGATATCAACTTTTCCTTAATGTGAAAATTTTCATCTTGTCAAAATTATTTATAATGCCACCTAGATACTCTCATACAAATAATTCTCAAAAAAAGTCTAATAATTATTACTCTAATTATAAAGCCAATGAACTTGCTAAATACAATAAATATAATGATTATTTCTTCAAAAATACAATTCGCATTTCTCTTCCTGTCAAAATAGATGAAACTAGTAAATTTTCTGTATTTATAAAAATAGCTCCTATTTCAGGTAAAAAATAAATAGAAAAGAACGAAATAAATATACTAGATAGTGTTTAAAAATGTTAAAAGCACCTTCAACCCAATCTATAATACAAATAAACCTGATAAAAAAATTGTTCTTTATATAGCACTCTTGATTGTAATAAAATACAACTAAAGTCTTATCTAGTTATTTGGTTGCTCTAAATGGATCTAAAAACATGATGCATATGTTAATATAGAGCATAATTATTTGGAAAAACCAAAAGAAAAAACATAATGACACCTTACTCAATCTATATCACTACCCGGGCTATTATGTGGTTCTTCAGAACCACATCAGGCTTTAATAAAGATGCTGAAATAAGAAAGTTACTTTTAATTGTGTTATTGAATATAAAGAATTAACTTCTGGCACAAACACCCCACCAGAAGAAGATGAAATGGAAAATGAATATGAGTATTTTGGAAATAGAGAGGTTATATTCGAAGATATTAGGCTTTTAAGTAGCAGGAGGTGGTGGGTGAACAAAGTAATATAGTTATTTTAGATAAGTAAATTTTGTGCGATTTTCATTATCTTATCATACAACATAAAATCTATCATGTGACTAAGGTCTTACCCATGTCTATGAAGTTCATACCCATGAAAAAAACTATTTTGCTAGCAAACAAAAATTTTAACGTTGTTACGATGTAAAGAAACTCTTTATTAAATGTCACGGATTATCGTGAAATTGGATCATCGTGAAATTTAGATTTATTTTATATACGATTTTTAAAATTTTTTGGGGTCCTTTTTTTTTATAGTTAAGTTAGGGTTTAGGGTTAGAATTATTAATAAAAGAGTATAGGTGGATTTTGGTAGGGCTTATATTTTCAAATCAAGACCCCCAAATTTCACGATGATCCGCGACATTAAATACGGAATTAAACAGAATAAATATTAAGCGAGGAATTAAGATATATTTTTTATAATATTCAAATAGTAAATTTCGATTAAAAAAAATCAAATTTAAATATATATATTTAAATAATTGCTTTAATTTAGTTTTAAAAAACTCTAAATATTAAATTTGTGTATTATACAATGTGAAACAGCATAAACCAACACTAATAAAAAGTGCCAAATATTAGAATTATATTATTAATTAATTTTATATAATCATGATTAGTTAAAAATAATATAAAATTTTTTTTTTATACAATATATTAAATACCAGAATTTGAATAAATTGAACAATACAAAAATCCTTCAATTCGGATACAATAGCTTTAACATAATCCGAACAATACCAATATCTTATAATATTTGATGATTAAAAATCGCAATGCCCAGGGCGTTATTTCGAATGACATCCAGGATTAAGTAAATTATAATCGTAATTCGAAATGGTCTCCCTGAGTAATCAGCGCATTTATATTTTAACAATACCTTTTCCAAATATCACATTCTAGAAATACTCAGGAAAGCAAATAATCAAACTTACGTACGTTTCAGGCTAGATCAAACATATGGTCTAAATCTAGTGGCTGAAATGTTTCGAGATTTTATGGACTGATTTGGATTTATATATTTCTGAAGCGCTAAATATGGCAATGAATTCAGTAAAATGAGACGTTTTGGAGAAATGGCTATCCATATTTGATTACGGAATGCAGTCATTGGATAAAAATGAATTCTGTAAAATTGAACAGACATATTTAAATTTGATGGACATCAAGATGTCCAATCATTTTATTTTTACATTCTAAAACAAATTTAAAATCAAAAATCTAGTATGCGCAGCATACTAAATTTATTTTGATATAACACCAACTGGTGGTAATCATGCGCGATTTTAGTGAGGAAAAAGGGAGGCGGTTCGTAGTTACATATAGTATACAAAATGAAAACATCCTAAATTAGAATACAAGGGATATGATACAATGTAATAATGCCGCTCGCAAGCAAACTTTACTCTTCAGATTTAACAGATCGTTCTAAGGTTTGCGTTGATGTTAAAGAATTTGGATTGTTAACTATCTCTACAACACCACTTTGACGATTGTTGGAACTATTTGTAGTATTATTTTCCTCCTCGGACCTATTTTCCACTGTCGCCACTGAACTTTCATCACTCTCATTGTTATCTGTCGTAGTTGTATTTCCATTGGTTTCATCATCTCCTACCACCGTACTTACGTTTGATCCCTCTAAAGATTCTACGTATTTAGGTAAGGATAGCCCGTCATATGGAGGTAGATATTCATCAACCGATCCAGCGGTTGAAGCAGTATCAAATCCATTTTCGTTTCTGACCCTTCTAACATCACTAACTTGTCCTTCATTTGGAGAGAAATTACGCCCTCTCATCTTATTTACAAGTTTAAATAACCAAAATATCAATTCGACTAATATCACAATGGAGATTACTATAAGAATAAACTTTGTTATTTCCGAGCTATAGTTTGAAGTCATCATATTATCGTTGTCTGAATTTTGAGCACCATCTGCCTTTGATATTTGGGTGGGTGATGATATAGGTACAGAAATTGCAGGGGAGGCCAGAAGCGAGCATATTATGAGTGAGATTGTTGAACGTCTAAAGACAGGATTGGACGTCATTTTGGAAAATATATATGTATTGGTATTTTTTAAGGTAGGGGTTTTGAAATTTTTGTTAAAAAGTAACCAAAAAAGAGTGTTACTGATCTCTTCTCTCGTTTAGATTATAAATTTCTTGCTGCTATCAACACATACTCTTTATGTGTTGTATTGAGGGGTATTAGACACATGTAAAAAAAGAAAAAATCTATATCGTGAGTTATGGCAAAATAAAAAGAGATATATGGTTTAAGGTGGCAGAAGAAATTTATAAAAAAAAACAAGACAAGAGTAAATGTTTCGAAGGAGAAGAATAGAGTTTTTTTTCGTTTTAGAATGAACCAAATCCTTAGTATTATTGTATATATAGGTCATGTTTTGTTTGTTTCTGCACTGGTACAATTTAGTAACAAAAGGAAATTACTGACCGTTATGCTCTCCTTAATAGTTAAGATCTATAAATATTTCATTTCATAGATAAACCAATCACGTACAATTTCTATTAGCATTAAAATTTCGGGGCCAAATTTAATCGGGATTTTGTTTCGGATTAATAAATATATTAGTACAGATTAGTACCGTAGTATACATGTGTTTTAAATTTCAGGCACTTACATAAATTATATCTTTTTGAGCTGTAGAATGGTTGTATCGGTGTAACTTGAATTAAAATGGGTAAGCTTCATAATCGTAAATTACAAATTGCATCAAAATTAAACTTTTTGTTCTTGAGCTGCTTAGCCAGCAATTATAATTTCATAATCAAAAACGAATTATGCCAGACGAAGCGGGTCATAAAAGACAGCGTGTTTCTAAAGCCTGTGATTCCTGTCGTCGCAAGAAAGTTAAGGTAGATGTTTTTTGAAGGATTTAAAGAATTTTTGTTATCGTTTTTTTCATAAATTTTTTGTTATTCTAGCTATTTTCCGTTAAAATTGTATTCTATTTATTTACTGTTTTTATATTCTTTTTTTTTGTTCTTAGTGTGATGGCGTTCAACCAGTGTGTGGTAACTGTTCGACTTTTAACCTGGATTGTACCTATAATGATGCCACCAAAAAAAGGTTTTTATCTTATTTTATCTTTACCTTATTTTATTTTATTTTATTTTTTGTCAGGAGAATCCATAGAAGGAGCCATCATAGTCAATTTCCTATACTTAATTCCAGTTACCCTCGATTTTATGTTTCATGTTGATTTGTTGTTTTATGCAGGGGTCCCCCTAAAGGTTACATCGAAGCTATTGAGACACGACTACATAGAATGGAATCTCTTTTAGGTGGATTGGTTCATAGCAATGATCCCTTTGCAGAGGCTGTATTGGCAGAGTTAATGCAGGATGACCCGCGCCCTTCTCGTAGATCTGGAAATATGGAATTTACATGGAAGAATGGCTCTTCATCAGCGCATGATGCAGGACGATCGGGCAGTTGTGGAGTGCAAAGCCCTGAAAATGTTTTGACATCTGAAGCAAAAGATAATTCTATTATCGATGATCTAAATGATATTATGGGTATTCTTAGTATAGATGAAAACAGACAGGTTCGTTATCATGGACGAAGTAGTGGGCTTTATCTCCTAAAGAATAGTGAACGATACAAAAATGGAATCCTGTCGTTATCCGATAATTCTCCAGAGGAAAATTTATTTTCTACCCAAAATCTAGAATTATTAAAACGACCGGAATTGGCGACATTGCCTTCCCAAGAAATATCCGATCACCTATTGGAGACTTATTTCACACACATCCATCCTCTATTACCTATTATATATAAACCAATTTTTTTTAATAGGTTAAAAGATCGAGATAATCCACCACTTCTTCTTTTGAATGCTATATACGCTCTTGCTGCAAGATATTCTGATAGACCTGAACTAAGAAAGAATCTTCAGGATTCGCAAACGGCCGGTGATGAATTCTTTGACCGTGCAAAGGCATTGCTTGACAATGATTATGATAAATCTCACATAACAACTATTCAAGCTCTTATTATAATGGCTTTAAGGGATATTAGGATCGATAACACCACGAGATGTTGGATTTACATTGGTATGGCTGCAAGGATGGCGCAAGATTTAGGTATTCACCGTAATAACGAAAAATGGCAGCCGATCTCGTTATCACACGAAGAAAAAGAAGAACAAAAACGTGCATTCTGGTCATGTTTTGTAGTTGATAGGTAGATGATATATATGCTCATATATCTTTAAAAGATTTATTAAAAATTTTTGTACGATTTATTAATATCAAATACTTGATTTTTTATAGAATAGCGAGCACACATATGGGACGTCCGTTAGGTATTGATGAAAAAGATGTGGATGCTGCGTATCCATCAGAAGACGAAGGTGATGAATACGAATTACTTCCGTTTAAAATGACACATGCAACAACATCTTCAACATTATTATCGTCACCTACTTCTACTAGTAGCAGCGTTTTTGGGTCACCTATGTCCCCTGCTTCAACGATAATTAACAAGGAGTCACCAAATGCCGCACGTTCTGTTTCGCGATTTAACCGTTTGATAAAACTTTGTGAAATAATGGGACGCATTATTCAAAATATATATGCGATTCGATGTAATGTATCTTCTGCTAATAGTACAGTTACATCAATTCTTGATTCATCTCTTACGTCTTGGTTCGTAAACTTACCACCACATTTACAATATAATCCATCATCGGATCAAAATTATGACACAACAACACTCAATCTTCATGGTTTATATTATTCGACATTAATCCTTCTTCATCGCCCCTACGCGAACACAATTGGTAAAAATCCATCTCATAACATATGTACTACTGCGGCAAATGCGATCACTGAAATCGCTGATTCAATGAGGCGGCGGAAACAATTAAAACATAGTCCAACTACTGTAATTTATTGTACTTTTTCAGCTGCAGTTATTCATACATACAATGCTATTCAACCTGATATTACTATTTCTCAACCAGCAAGGGAAAACCTTGAAAAGTGCCTAAAAATATTAGATGCTTTAATTGCTATTTGGCCATTAACATATAAATACGCTGTTATATTAACAGAGTTAGCAAACTTGAGAGATGCACAGTTGGATGTAAACATGGAATCAAAAAATGATGGACCAGAAGATGGATTTAATTCTAGGAAACATATTAATCCTCCAATCATCTTAGATCAACATGAACGACAGGCGAGGATTCACGCTTTAAATAATAAAATCATATCACATAATAATAAAGGTAGTTCTACACATTCACAAATGTTTAACCCCGTATCTTCTTTAAATCATTCGCAGACTTATGAACGACAACCTTCTGTAATGGGTTTTGGTAATCCTCTCACAATTTCTTCACAATCATCATCGTCATATAATCAAACACAAAAATCACAACTGTTACATCACGATTTGCCAGAGTCTGCTCAAATGTTTAATAATCCATTTGGGTACAGATATATTACTTCTGCCACAGCAGACCAACAAACTCAACATACCATAGGTGGTACGGATCCATATGCCGCTCCAGGTGTGGTATCAACAAATCATAGAATAGGAAATGATACAATCAATTCAATAAATTCCGAATTTTGGCTTCCGCAAAATGCGGAGTTAGGTGAACGATCTTCGTATTTTGGTTCACAACCAATGCAACAAAGTGTCTCACCATTCTCTTCGCCACCTGCGTTACATTCTCAACCACAAGCACTAATGCAGATACCACTGTTACATGATGATGGAAACGATGTAAATATGTTTGCGGATAATCATGCATTTGCTGCTATAGGGGTTGGTAATTGTGGTAACAGAAGGGGAAACACTTCACCAGTGCCATATTTTTGAGAATTATTATTCGAATCTTTGATATTTTACCCCACAATATTCACAAATAGAAATTTAGTGTAACGAACATATAGCGCGCGTTATAGAAACATACGTATATATATATAAATTTAGGACATTAGTTAGGATTTAAAGTGTAAGGATGAATTGTTAAGTATTAAGATGTTTTGTAAGTGTTTAATTTATTAAAAGATTTATTAACGTTAATCATTAATATGATCAAAATAAAAGGAACAATTTGTGATTTATCTTTGATAAAGTTATCAAAAATTGCAAAACTTTGATTCGTACATCATACCGAAAAAAATTTCATCACCAGCTCCTACATTTAATATCATATATCTATTTAATATATGACTTATATCCTTATTTTCTTAAAATTAATTAAAAATTATAAAAACAGGTGATTATTATTACAATAATAGTAATTCAATTAATTACCATGCGTTTTGTGCTAGAAACATGCCTCAAAAATTTTTGATGTCATTCATCAGAAATGTAAAGTCACACGTCCGAAATATGTAATGTGTTATTTCAGTATTTAGAACAGTTTCAGAAAATGTAGCACAATCAATTACCTGACTTTCGGTATTTAAAAAATTAGAAGTACGCCAAACATGTCGATATATAACAGATAAGGTATTATGGCAAAGAGAGGGTTGATGAATCAAATATTTCGTGAACCAATGAACAAATTTTAACGATTTTTATTTTTCCAAAGAAATCAAATATATTGATTTTGTTAAATTCTGCCCACTAGCTCATGAGAATTTTATTTGCCACATTACCCATCTTACCATAATATTTCCTTTCTCGTAGAATGTAAAATACCAAGTACTTTATGAACAATAATCCACATCTAAAAAGTTGCCATTTTTAAACCATCAAATGAAATTACCATTTATAAAAAAAATTAAATTCGTAATTATCATCATCTATATATATAAGAATATATACATTATTTAATTATCGCTGGTTGAAAATGCAATATTACAAAATCATCGATCAATGTTCTAAACTATTCGAGTATTCGCAAAAAAGTAATTTTTTTTTTTAACGTAGGTTACGTTTAATCAGCCCCTTTAAATTTATCCGTTCTAAGTTAAGTATTTGGCCAAATTCGTATGTAGCCTAAAAATTTTTGGTTTAATTAAATATATATATTCATATAAATTTTAAAATTGATTTAATTTTTTATAAATGGCACCTATTTTTTTGGGGGTTTGGGTTTAAAACTAAGAAAAAAAGTCAAACTGCATTTTTGTTTATACAATCCATCCTACTTTTTTTTAATCGTTGATTCATAACGATAATAACTTTTTGTGATTCTTTAATACATCAAAAAGCATGATAAAAAAAGTTAGTATAGATTTTTTTTTTCACAAATTTTTTTGTTGTAGATAACTGCGCCATTCACAGAACTCGCCAAGCAGTAGCCAAGTGGATGCTTATTATTATCAGGATGTGCAGGTGAGCTCCGTTAATCCCCATATGGATTAGAAAGTTCCAAAGTTTATCTGTATTCAGAAATTAGTACGCCCAATTTCATGCTTGATTTGTTTATTTTGTTTTGCCGCGCTTTTTTTGATAAAAGACCGCTCTGTTCGTTTTCAAGTTCCGCACGAGGTCTTAACAAACACTTGTGCTGCACATTTCCGCAGTTAGAAATTACAAAAACAACTTTTTTTAACTATATGCTATACTATTGATTTTTATTGGACGAATTTAAAAAGGTATGACCGATGACGTTTTATTCGTGAATTTGTTGATCAATTTTATAATAGATAAAACACAGCATTCGTTTTCAAATTATAATTTTTACACCTTTTTTTTTTGTAAATTTTTATTTTTCTTGCATCAAACGTAACATAATTTTGATCAATATCCGCAACAACAACTACTATTCCACTCTTTAATAAAGAATAATTTTTTCCCGAATAAAAAATAGCGATTCAAGATTCAATTTTTAATTTTTTCGTTCGATGGCATTCAATCAACATCAATTAATTCCAAAGCCGGACATCAAAGTTGGTTTCAGACTCAATGATGAATATGCTGATACTTTGCTTCCACGAATAAGAAATTTATTACGTTCAAATTCTAATACGAAACGGTAAGGTCATTATTATCATTTGTTTATTTCTTTAAAAAAAAGAGAGAAAATTTTTGAATGATTAATATTATAATAAATTCGAACTTTTTTAATTTAATAATTGGTCTCTTAAAAATTAATAGATTTCCCGGAACACAACCTGTTGATTTTGAATTATGTCATTTCGATTTATTAGAATCAGAAGAATATTTTGTACGAGATAAAACTGACGGGAAGCGATATATCATGTTTTTCACCGCTAAAGATGGTGGTACGGTATTCATGGTAAGTTCAGCTTATTTGACATATTTGGAAAGTACGCGTGCTTATAAGCTTTCTTTCTGATCTGTTTGTTGATTATCTAATCGATCAACAAATTTACTTAAAATTCAGCTGGACGAATCAAACAAGTTTCGATTCCTGACTAATTTCAAGTTACCACTACGGCATAATCCTAATGCGATACACGATGAAACTATGATGGATGGTGAGATAGTAATGGAAATCGATGACAATAAAGTATTCTATTTAAAATAGTATTCTACTTAAATTAGTTTTTTTTAATTCTCTTTTTTAATTTCCAAAATTAATTGTAAAATTATCCTTTTTTTTTTTGATAATTTTTAGAAATGTTTACGATATTTAATATTTGATTTGATGGTTTTGAATGGGAGCATTCTTATAGAAAGGCCTTATAACAAACGGATGGGTGTACGTTCATATTTGAATAACTCATTTTGAAATTTATTTCTTAAATATATTTAATTTTTTTCGCCATTTGACTTTCAGATGCTAAAGCAAGACGTGATTGAACCTTTAAATGCTGCGTTGAAAAGAAATCCTGAATTAGAGAAAAGGATGCCCTTTACGTGTGTATTATGGCTTCGTATATTAAATTTATTAATCTTTAACTTTGTGCTAAATTATATATATTTGTATTTTAAATATACTTTTGATTATAATATTTATAATATATAAAAAAAGGATGGAAATCAAATCAATGGAGTTATCTTACGGACTGATAAATACTCTACAAAAAATTCCTTCGTTAAAATATGGAAACGATGGTTTGATATTCGTTCCAGTAAATCATCCATACGAACCTGATATTTGTCACAAATTGTAAGTTATTTAAATATTATTACCTTTTACTATAATCAACTTTTTTTTTTAATTCGAATTGCAACTTTTAATAGACTCCTGTGGAAGCCAATAAATCAGATGTTCGTTAGCTTTAAAATCAAAATCATCAAACCTAGTAGGGATAAGAAGCCTATATATCAATTACTGATCGCCAATGATGATAACACCCATAAATTTTATGATTATTTCACTCCAGATCCGCAGACTGAGGTCGAGTGAGTAGCAATAAATTTTATATTTGTATGATGTTCAAATTCGGTTAAACCTATTTCTTCGACACTCCATTTCCATGGCTCTGTTTCTCCGATAGAATGTTTTCCCTGAAACCTTTTCATTTATGAAGTAGTTAGGTTTAAATACTAAAATAGTTCTATCGGTTGGTTTATATAATATTTGGGTAAATACAAAAAGAATGCATGATAGTTGACAAATTACGTTAGAAACCATTTTATTAGTAAAATACCTTGTCGGTGAAACTTTTGGTTAGGAAATTGTTGTCGAGGAAAGAGGTCGTCAAGAAACGTACCGGATCCATTTAATTTAATTTGTTAATTTTATTATCAGCTGGATTAAAAATGTTCACGATGGAGATATTGGTCAATTCTGGTAATATTATTAGTAATATCAGATATTTTAATATAGAATGTGTAAGTAAAAGTTTGTTAATGTGTGAATTAGGTATGATGAACACTGGAGCACCACGATTTATGATGCTGATCCACACATCCGGCATAATGGTGGCTGGCGGTAATCGATCATGTTAAATTATTTTTTTGTAGATGCGGATCTCTTTAGATTCTTCTATTGATGCTCGCACGCAATATAGGTTTCGTAGATTTAAACGCGGGCAACATACTGCAGATTCGGAAGGCGTATTAACGGAAGTCTTAAATAGAATACAAAACGCTGTTCCAAGAGATGTGGTGAGTTTTGTTCATTTTCTTATTAACTATTATTTATAATATCACTTATTTATAATTTAATTTGAATCGTATTACTGATATACTGTCGGTGATATATAATAATTAAAGTTGGAGGAACGAGTCACTGTTATAAGAGAAAAGTGGAAACTTCGACAATCTAACAGAGTTAGTGGTTCACAACCATTACCTACATCATTAACACAAACCTCGTTAATACAAAACAGGTATTTATTATGTTGTGTTAGACGTTATTAATCAATTTATTTCAATGATAACATTGTTCACCTGGTATTTTTGATGATTAGCTCGTCAGAATCGCTTCACCCTCCTCAGGATTCATATCAACCTTCAATACAGCACCATGATGTTCATGAAGGTAGCGAATCACCAAAGGAATATCAAGATTCCACATACCCTCCTCATGATTCACAATTTTGTTCGAGTCCTCTGGAGAAAAGGTCACCTGTTATTGAAAATAGATCATTAAATGAAAATAGGGAAATACTCTCAAGTCCATTACTATTACATGATCGTCATCGAGAACCACTCCAGAAACAACCTTTGACAGATACAAATGAGCATTTTGACCCTGATGCTGATCCATGGGATGCACCTGATTATTATGAAAGTTCACAAATAGTAAATAATGAATCATCATTTCCGGAAGATCAGTCCGAATATTGGGAGGAGAATGAACATCTTGAATCGTCCGAAAGTTCGGAAGCAGCATTGGATAATAATTTCTTAATAGAGAAAATTCATGAATCAGAAGTTCAATCACAAACGCAAAAACCTCAACAGTATCAGTTATCTATATCACCTAATCATCAATTCATCAATTATACACAAATTTCATCAACATCTTCAAGGCCAACACCGCAAAAACGTAAATCAAAGGGTGCACTTGATTTTATACTCAATGCATCATCATCATCATCATCAGAAACCAATCAAAAGAGATCGAGGTTTGATGACGAGAATGATGAATAATCTAAAAAAAAAAATTTTCTATCCCTTAAGCCGTCTCAAATTCAGGGCAAATTTGCCCTGAATTTGATTACAAAAATGCTTATGATTTATTTTTTTTAAAAATTTATATATTTTAATAAAAATTTTTTTTAATAGTATTTGAAAATAAGAGTTATATTTTTGTAACATTTCTAGCTTAAATTATAAGATAAAAATTAAGCTTTATATAGGTTAAAACTTACAATTTTTAAAATAATTTACAATTTTTAATAATATATATTTTTTAAGGGTAGTGTATGTAGATCAATTTTCATATGATATGCTTAGCAAATCAAAACCTTATATAGATAATAAAAATTTGCCACTAATAAAAATTTTCAAATACAATTAAATTTTGTAAAATATAAATTGTACTTTTTATTTATAGTAATAAAATTTTTAAAGGCTATACTATTTTTAAAAATATACTTTTTTATACAGTTAAATAGCTTTAAATTTGCTAAAGTTATACAAAAATATAGTTACAAATATTTCTAAAACAGATAATTATCTAATTAGGGTTGTATTTACTTATATAATCTACAAAAAAAATTTGCTATACATATTATATAATAAATGATTTACTGTATATACATTTTATTCTTTTAGATCTATTTTTTTTTAATAAATTCAGCAATCTTGCTAACACTTTATTATTAGTATAATATACAGGCTCACAAGGAGTATAATACTGTATATTAACTGAAGTTTATCTAATTTCTTTAAGTGTTTGCTTTGCTAACCTGACTCTTTGTGGCACCAAGGGTGTCCAAATTGTCTATATTTGATCTGCTATAGTAAAGTATATCTCCATATCGACCACTCTGTAAATAGATATTTCGATACTTCCTTGAATAAATTTATAGCCTATCAAGATTGCCTTCTTTTCTAACCTTCTTCTCCTAGCTTTCTAAGCAGAAGGATTTATAGTTTCCAACTGATTTATAAAAAATATACTAACACAAACAAAAAAAAGTAAAAAGAAAAAAGAAAAAAGTAAAAAGTGCTGAAGCAAAAGAAAATAAATAATAAAAGACAAATGAAAGAAGAAAAAAAAAGTAGAAAAGAAAGAATTTTATAATAATACTACTGTATTATAGCTTGTGCCAGACATAACATATCACATGTAAATTTTTTATATATGAAATTATAATAAAAAACATATAAAATTACTATAAACTTTGCAGCTTTAATGTTTTTTGGTCTATATATTAACTTAAAATTAAAATTTATAATTATATACAGTATAACAAATAAAGAAGAAAATTTTAAGCTTAAAAACTAGGTTAAAATTTTGCTAGTTTTGTACAATTTCAAAAAATATTAGTAATTATATGTAAAGTAATACTTTGAACAACTTTAATTAGAAGATGAAAGCAGGTTATCTTGATAAAAAAATGAGTTATCTATGTACTAAAGTTAAAAATTTAAGTTTTTCTATATATAACTTTTTTTTCTACTTAGATAATCTGCTTTTATCTTTTAATTAAAGTTGTTTAGCATAAAATTTTATATTTATATAGTTTACTGGTTTTTGCTTTTGCAAACTTTTTACTAAGTGAAAAATGAGGTTAAAGTTAGAAAAAAAATTTCTTTTAAAAAATTTTTTAAAAAAATTTTTTTCTAACTTTAACTCCATTTTTCACTTAGTAAAAGATTTGCAAAAGTGAAAACTAGTAAATTATATAAATGTAAAATTTTATACTAAACACTTTAATTAAAAGATAAAAATAGATTATCTAAATAGAAAAAAAAGTTATATATAAAAAAATTGGAATTTTTAATTTTAGTACATAGCCAACTCATTTTTCTATCAATATAACCTGCTTTCATCTTCTAATTAAAGTTGTTTAGAGTATAACTTTACATATAATTACTAACTTAAAATTAGTAAATATTTGTTTTTAATAAAGTTATTTTTTGAAATTGTACAAAACTAGCAAAATTTTAACTTAGTTTTTAAGCTCAAAATTTTTTTTTTTATTTGTTATATATGATTATAAAATTTAATTTTAAGTTAATATATAAATCAAAAAACATTAAAGCTACAAAGTTTTAGTAATTTTTTTTTTTTTTTTTAAACTGCGATGATTTTGTCATTAATTTTATTACTTATTTTTAACCGAACATTACATATATATTATATACATTTTAACCTATCTAAGTAGTCGTCATGACCTTACCTGGCTACTCTATATAGGCCCAGATGCAACTGTTTGCACTATCTCATATGTAAGATGGACATCCTCGGATACCTCTATCAAGAAGCACTCTAAGTTCAGAACCCTAATCTTTTTACTAATTTGTATATACCCTGCTATATATACTACTGTATAACATCTTCCAGTTATAATCCATCTCTTATCACTTATCACATTACTCCTAATTCATTTTTTGTATAACTTCCAAATTGGTGTTCTAGAAGTGGGCGCTCTTCTTGCTTCCAGTTAGTTTCTAATCCGTATCTCAAGCCAGGTGCTGTCACCGTCCGAAGACCCATATCTCAAGCCACCTGCTGTTGCCATTAGGAGAGCTGTTCGCATGGTTTTAGGTATTCACGTCATACACCACCAAATTAGGCTATCGCTCTTTTTATAGTACTCCCTATCAGTATAGTATTACAGAAGTCTAGATCCTTAGGACGGAAGTTAAGTACCTCATTTAATTACTGTTACAAGCCAGTAACCCAGGACCCGTGCTTCTGTTATATTTCGTCATGCTTCCATGACTTCTATATAGGTTGTGTGACATATTACTCACTAGCTGACTTTATTTTTGTACTACCGGAGCACTTGCTTCCATGCTTTTCGGGGTTTCTTTTAGCTAGTTTTTCTTGTTTTCTTGTGCCAAAGGTGTTCTATATTTGGTAAAGCCATTCTCTTACCACAGCCTCTTACTATATTTATCGCTTCTCTCACCACTTCTGGATATATTGTATACAGTCATCCTCCTAATCAAGATCCCAATGCCGCCTTAGGGCAGGGTTGGCAATGGAGCCCAATGGAGCTGCCAATGGAGCCAATGAAGCCCTGAATGGAGCCAATGGATACTAGTTTTTTGAGCTCCATTCGTATAACCATTTAACTCCATTGGCTCTATTGCCAACCCTGCCTTAGGGTTGTTGATGCTACCTTGCTAATCGTGAATTCACACACACAGCCTTCTGCATTATTACCTTCTGTGATCTATGTCACACACAGTGCCCGATCTTCTCTATAGCTTGGAACTCCTTCCAAGAATTCTTTATCAGCCAAATATGTACTTCACATGGTCTTACTACCACAAAGTTTCACATTCAAAAGCTCCTGAAGGTTACAGAGATAATTAATTAAATTAATTACCACTAGCTGTAATTAAACCATCAACCTTGTCTGTGGAGGGTTAGGCACCTAGACCACTAGGCTATAGGACCCTAACCCCAAAGTTTTAGTAATTTTATATATTTTTTATTATAATTTTATATATAAAAAATTTACATGAAATATAATATAATAAATCATATAACTAATAAGTTGTAAAAATTATATACTAAAATTAAATTTTGTATATCTCTAATATAAAGCTAAGCCTTATCGATAAATTTTCTTTTGATTTATAATTTCAAGGTTTGTCTAAAACTCTTAACTGAAGTATCAATATTATGTCATGTGGTATAGAGTTACTATTGAAACAAATATATATAAGTTTATTAATCTTATATTGTGTTCTACTAAGCCTATCTGAAAAAGAAAAGTAAACAAATACTAATCTTTTGGAAGAGATAAGCTGAAATGCTTACTTTTGTTAAAAATTTTGATAAGATTAGTGAGAAGCAGAGTAGAGAAAAAAAACTACTAGTATACAAAATAAAGAAATATAAGTTTTTTTTACTAGAATCAAATAAAGCTACACCAGAACTTGCATAGTACTAAGTTTTTTCAGTAAGTAATAAACTCTAAAGCTTGTTGGCAAATAGTATATAAGAACTATTTCTAAATGACAAGTGTTATATCTGTTGTCACAGTAAGTAATAAACTTTAAAAAAATTGGCAGATAGTATATGAAAACTATCTCTAAATGATAGTTGCTATCCTAAAGTCTCTTTTCATATATCTTATTAGTCTAGTATAGCCATTTGTATTTTTTTCTAGTAAAAAGTTTTTTGGAAATTTTTGATAAAAGTAATCATCAAAAAGAGTTGATTATTTATTGTAAATTATTTTAAAATATAATAATTTTTATTAAATTTTAATATAGTATCTTTAAAAAATAAATATAGAATAAATCTATATAGATTTATATATATATATTTTTTTAAACATTTGGCAGTCCTGCTTTCACTTTATTAGGCTTTATAATAATTATCTAAACTATTAAAATTTTCTGAGAAGTTATTCTCCCCAGTACCTAAATTACAAGTGGAAACTCACCCGGTTGCTCATTAAGTACCTATGTGCAACCTGCTATAGTAAGAAATGCCTCTGTATTACTTTATCCTGCAATTGGCTTTAGTAATACATCAACAGCTGGTTCTTACCACCTGTCAAGACTATATATCAGTTTTTTGATTTTGGGTCAATATCCCGAACATCAAAATCCTGATAGTACTAAATCCCGATGTACCAAATCCCGAAAGAACAAAATCTCGAAGGGGTAATATCCCGAAAACTAAATCCTGAAGAAAAAAAATTCTGAAAATTTATAATTCTGAAAATTTATAATTCTGAAAATTTATAATTCTGAAATTATAATCTCGAAATCATAATCCTGAAAGATCATAATCCTGAAAGATCATAATCCTGAAAGATCATAATCCCGAAAGATTATAATCCCGAAAAATCATAACCCCAAATTACAGTCCTAAAACTAAAATTTTGTAGTTGCATATTCAAATATTTCGATTAAAAAATAATAATAT
>CAJVPY010001895.1:0-17806 GCA_910591965.1 Dentiscutata erythropus | reverse complement strand
GTTACATCATTCTATTAAATAATAATACAAAAGCATAATTGAACCGTGGAATAAATCAGTTATTGACCACGAAGCGGGCATAACTAAAAATTTGACTCAGATCTGATAATTGGTTGATGGCGGAATGGCGCAGCCATTCCGCCATCAACCAATTATCAGATCTGAGTCAAATTTTTAGTTATTGCCCGCTTCGCGGTCAATAACTAATACTTATCATTATAGTTATATAATAAATATAAGAAAATTTTTTTTGACTCAAACTCTACTTCCAAACAGTCTGCATTTTTTCCCCACCCATCCCGCCACAAAACTTTTTTTTTGATACAAAGATTTCTGAAAATCATCCCAGAAAATAATAAAATTAGCTTGACCACTTACTAAAACCATCAACGAAATTCTATAGATCTGACCTTATAACACAGTTCAAAAACTTCATAATGTACATTGAATCTTTTCCCTCATACAAAAATTGACCTCAAATAGAAAAGATATTTGGGAATTAGAAAACATCACATCACGCAAAGCCAAAACGCCCAAAACTATTTGACAATTTTTTGCTTGAAGGAATCAAAACTATGTTTAATAATAGAATATTCTTTATCTGGCATTGATGGTAAAGGTAGACTTGACTTTACCATTAAACAAGGTAAAAGATTTATTGTGTAATAGAGGCAAAAGCACTCAATGTTGAGAGCACGGATTTTGTTCAAATTCAAAGTGCTTGTGAGGTAAGATATATAATAAAAATTTGCCAATATAAGGTACACATTATTTTGAAACTAACTATGCTTTTAAATATAATATAGAAAAAAAGGCGAATAAAATTTTTTGGAGAACAAGCTAATTCTTCTATTAAGTGTGATTTAACAAAACTAAAATCAATTCTTGTAAATTATATAGAGAAATGAGATGTTGCTTAAATTATAGAATTTTACAGACCAATTATTGATATCGACGATTATTAAAACTGAAGTGAAAAATACTGTGATAATAGAATATGATAATGATTCCATGGGCATTATTTTGCACAAATACTGTAGTAATTCTCTATCAATTTTTATTATTAATACTTATACCCTTCAACCACGATTTACCCTTAATATTTTTAATCTTAACAAAAATTATATTAAAATAGATCCAAAATGGCAAAAAATTGCTGATTTACTCACAAGGTTTCCAAAATCAAGTTTCTAAAATTGCTGATACTGAAGCTACATTATGTTCGCCACTATTTACTTGAAAAGAAAATTTGATAAAATCACTCAAACAAAACAATCCTCGGTAAAAATTCCAAAGAGATAATTTATCTAGTAAATTTTTTCTCCTACTTTAGATTATAGAAGATCTTATAAAACCTTTACCTAGGGTGTTCTCAAGCATCAACCTAGATGCGATTTCATAGTGATCGAAATAGTGCACAAGTATTATGACATAATTTTAGCTATTGCCATAACATTTTGAATAAAAGTCAATAATACGAATGATGTTATTATTTAGAAATGCTCAAACAATAATATTCTTGTGATTTTCTAATAATTGTAGTGATGTTCAACTTCAACAATAGATCAAATAAAATCAAATCACTGCTTGAGAGGATTTTAAAAAGTTTATCGAAAATTTTATGAAAATTCATAATAAAAGTATGAAAACACTTGAGCGATACTTTATTCAATTTAATTTTTGTAAATTTTGATAGGTCAGCGCAAAAAAAAGTTGACTGAAATGAGAAACACACTGATCATTTTTTACTTTTAGAATTTTTTCTTTCATGTAATAAACTACCTTACTTATCTTAATGATAAGCTCAATTGATCGGTTAAAAATACTTTCCGTTGTTAATATTAATTAAAATTTAATTCCCGACATATTTTCGACATACTTTGGCCCATTAATTGAGGCGTCTGAGAACGCCCCTACTCTGTAGAAAATCATGTTCTTAAAATTGAAGGCGTAAATTCTATATTAATTATTGAACGACTATAGATTCGATTGTAATACTAGTGGAAATTAATTATAAATTAAATCGACCGTAAAATTATATGAACGACTGTTAGATTTCGTAAGAATTTATATCTTCACGAATATCAATATAGAAAAACCTTAAACATCCTACAATTTTCAAAAATTTCAAAAACTTAAAAATTTAATAAAGCATAAAATATTATTTATTCAAATCTAATGATATGATTAAGTAAAATTTTGGGTGAGTCACAGATTTGTCAAAGAAAGGTAAATTGCTTATGATACTTGCAATGGAAATGGAAGAGAAAAGAATGCTATTCAGGTAACCAATAAAAGTAGTCATACATGATAAAGTAATCAAGGCATAAGAACAAATATTAATTAAAGGATGAATAAAGCGAGATTTTACAACAACGCTTGAGTTTGTGTGAGACCATCAAAGAAAATCAACCAGACGTTTCTTAAGAGAACAATCATACGCAAGTTGAACAAGTAGCCCATTTTGTTCATAGCAGGACCGATAAGTAAATCAAAATCTTGAATCATTCCCGAAACCATCACATTTTAAAAATCGATATTACTAATGTCACTACAATCACCTAAGCTATCATCATCATCAGTGTCCATTTTATCATCAAATTCATCATCATGATCGATGGTTAGTTGAAAGCTTCGAAGGGAAGTCATAAAAAGATACTGTATATTTTTTTTATTCGGATTTTTTACTGCTCAATAATAATTAAGATTAAAGAGATTCTGCAATATTTTGTGCTTCGCTAAGCCAATAATTTGCTACCTAATTTTTTTTTATTTTAATTTCAAGTTTGTAAAACATAGTTTGCTAGATTTGCATTTACCACCCAAATTGGTGTAAACGGGTCATGTATTTACGTGGCTGGAGCCGGGATGAAAGCTGAGCCAATTAAAACATGAAATACTAAAAGTACTAGTTTAATAATTTTTATCATTAGTAAATTGAAAAATAACTTATGCCAATTGATAATCGACAAAAATTGAAAAAATGACGCGAACATCTATCTATATTGTCTTGTACATGATTTTTTTGAGCAAAAAAAAATATTAGTTTCGCTCGCAGAGATCTAAATCATTGATAAAATCAAATTAACTATCATTATTTTAATATAAATTAAGATCGAATGATTATATAACATTTTGTTTAAAAAAAAAAAAAACTTACAAAACAGTATGATGAATTGATGGAACTTTGAAAGCTCATCTGGTAATGCAAACTTTATACTGTATTCCCGTATTGCATGTATTGCACTTCGGCAACCTGATGTGGGATATAACAGTAAGAGTGATTTCTGTGGTTGGCTGTGATTAAAAGAAATTCTGTGGTTTTCTGTGAATCACAGAAAATAATCGTCCCTGCTCCATTTCTAATTTTTTTCGATTTGCTTATGAATAAAGTCCTTCGGCCTTACCAATAGAGTTATGTGAAAGTTTGGATTCTTAAGTACATTCGAACATTCGCCATAAATTTCCAATAATCGATCGAAAGACTCTACATAATATTTCTTTTTATAGCACATCTTGAATGTGTGCTGGTTATTATCGAGTAATTAGCCACAGTGATCAACACCATTTAAATTCTATCAGATAAACCTCCATTTACTTATTGTACGTACGTACGTACGCACACACGTACGCACACACAACTATAAATTAAGTATGTACGATACAAAATCAGGTACGTACGTACGTGCGTACCAAGATTAGACTTACAAAAAGTTATGGCAAACATACCAGAAGAATGGCTTGAAAAAGCTATTTCCGAAGGGCATATTAATTATATTGAATATAATAAATTTACAGACCCTAGTGTGATCGGCATTGGAGGTTTTGGAAAAATTCTTAAATATGAGTGGAGAGACAGTGAATTAACAGTTGCTCTTAAATGCCTTAAAGTTGTTGCAAGCATAAATGAAGAGACTATTAAAGATTTTATTAATGAGGTATTATTTGTTATATTAAAACTTTAATGGCATCCTACTTCAGAATAATTCATATAATTAGCTCAAACTATTACGAAGAGTTTCTAACCATCCAAACGTTATTTCATTCTATGGAGTGACGAAAGGTAAACAAGCAATATATAATTTTTGAAGTTATCAAATAATAATATCCCAAATGAACAAATATATATATAATATCTAGCAACGGATACTATAATATGGTTTTACAATACGCTGACGACGGAACATTACGAGAATACTTAAGGATAAATTTTACAACATTACATTGGATAGATAAACTACGAATTGCTAAGGAAATATCATTTGGGCTTTTATTTTTACATGACAATAATATTATTCATAGAGATCTGGTAAGTATAATTCTATTGAATTTATATTTATTAATTTACTAATACGTACTTTAATTTAGCATTCGAAAAATATCTTAATTCACCAAAGACAACCAAAGATTACGGATTTTGGACTATCAAAGCAGATGAATGAAACGTCTCTGACTTCAAACTCAACCGTTCATGGAATGCCGGCATATATCGAGCCTAAATGCTTTATTGATCCCAAATATAAACGTGATAATAAATCTGATGTCTATAGCTTTGGATTAATCCTCTGGGAAATTTCAAGCGGCAGACCTCCATTTCAAAATTTTGAATCAGGATATTCACTTGTTATTCACATATTCCAAGGGAATAGAGAAAAACCTATAGAAGGTACACCATCTCAGTATATCGAACTTTACGAAAAATGTTGGGACAACGATCCTGCCAATCGCCCAGAAACAAGAGTAATTCTCAATGCTTTGAAACAACTTATTCCTAATGAAACTTTGAATCAGCACGATTTTATCGATACATCAGCTCAAAATAATGTATCTGATATTTCAGTGCAGGACAGCAGTATCCTTGAAAATTTGAGAAAAGAAGCACAAGAATTTTTTGAGCAAGGCAAATTTCTCAAAGCATTAGAGCTTTTTGAGAAAATTCTTCGAAACAGCCGGCATAGTCCTGAAGATCAAGAAAGTGCTTCAACCTGGAATCTATCTCACAAGTTTGAACTCGAAAACTTTGACGAGTTAACAATGGCACTTCGCAAGAGCACCACGTTGACTTCACTGGATCTTAGTTCAAATGAACTTGGGCCATTAGGAGGAAAAACTTTAGCAGATATACTTTGCAAGAACACTATCTTGACTTTTTTGAATCTCGATAGTAGTAATCTTGGACCATTTGGAGGAAAAGCATTAGCAGATGCTCTTTGTAAAAACTCCACGCTGACTTATTTGAATCTTCAAAAGAATAACGTTGGATCAAAAGGAGGAAAAGCATTTGCAGATGCACTTTGCAATAACATCGCGCTGATTTCTTTGAACCTCAACTTTAATGAACTTGGATTTGAAGGAGGTGAAGCATTAGCAGATGCACTTTATAAGAACACCAAACTGAAGGATTTAAATCTTACTGATAATGATCTTGGATCAGGAGGAGGAAAAGCGTTGGCAAATGCGCTTTGTAAAAACACCACGTTAACTTCTTTGAATCTTGGTTGGAATAATCTCGGGTCAGATGTAGGAAAAGCATTAGCAGATACGCTTTGCAAGAACTCCACGCTGAAAATTTTGAATCTTCGTTATAATAATTTTGAATTAGAAGTAGGAAAAGCATTAACAGATGCACTTTGCAAGAACTCCACACTGACTTCTTTAAATCTTCAAGAGAATAATCTTGGATCAAAAGGAGGAGAGGCATTAGCAAGTGCTCTTTGCAAGAACTCCACGCTGACTTCCTTAAATCTCGACTCGAATAATCTTGGATCAAAAGGAGGAATAGCATTAGCAGATGCACTTCGCAAGAACTCCACGCTGACTTCTTTGAATCTTCGATCTAATAATCTTGGATTAAACGGAGGATACGCATTAATAGAAGCACTTTGCAAGAACATCACGCTAAAAAATTTAAATCTTCGAGACAATAACCTTAAAGGAGGAGAAGCATTAGTAGATTCACTTTGCAAGAACTCCACGTTGACTTCTTTGGAGCTTCGTTCTAACGGACTCGGATCAGAAGAAGGAAAAGTATTAGCAGATGCACTTTGCAAGATCACCACGCTAACTTCTTTGAATCTTTACGACAATAAACTTGGGTCAGAAGGAGGAAAAGCATTAGCAGATGCACTTTGCAGGAATTCTACGCTGAAAGATTTAAATCTTGACTCGAATGAACTTGGACCAGAAGGAGGAAAAGCATTGGCAGATGCACTTTGCAAGAACTCTACGCTGAAAAATTTGAATCTTGACTCGAATGAACTTGGGCCAGAAGGAGGAAAAGCATTGGCAGATGCACTTTGCAAGAACTCTACGCTGAAAGATTTGAATATTGACTCGAATGAACTTGGGTCAGAAGGAGGAAAAGCATTAGCATATGCACTTTGTAAAAACTCTACGTTGATTTCTTTGAATCTTGGTTGGAATAATCTCGGGTCAGATGTAGGAAAAGCATTAGCAGATACGCTTTGCAAGAACTTTATGCTGAAAGATTTGAATCTTTATTGGAATGAACTTGGATTAGAAGGAGGAAAAGCATTAGCAGATGCGCTTTGCAAGAACTCCACGCTAACTTCTTTGGATCTGGAATATAATAAGCTTGGATCAGAAGGAGGAAAAGCATTAGCAGATGCGCTTTGCAAGAACTCCACGCTAACTTCTTTGGATCTGGAATATAATAAGCTTGGATCAGAAGGAGGAAAAGCAATAGCAGACGCACTTTGCAAGAATTCCACACTAATTTCTTTGAATTTTCGATATAATAATCTTGGATCAGAAGAAGGAAAGGCATTAGCAGATGCACTTTGCAAGAACTCCACGCTGACTTCTTTATTAAAATAATTTATGCATAAATAATGTAGTCATTTAAACATTGTAAAATTGCCTAAGCTCCCAATTGATCATCACACATGTGTGTGACTTTCTAGGACTAAAACAACACCATAAAATTCAATAAACAATAATTCATCGTTGAGAAAGTTAATCTATCTAAGATATAAATCGAGAGCTTTGAAAATTTTTCTCGAAATAATATGAAAATCTTAAATTATTTTTAATAAATAATTTTTCTTATCAAGGGATAAAAATATATAGATTAAATATTGGATCTCAGTTAATGAAAATAGATCTTTTGAAGAATAAGAGTCGAGATCTAATATCAATGCCGACCCATAAATGCTCCTTAATGTAAGAAATAAAATTCTTATTTACACTAAATTATTAAGTGCTCTTCCATTAATTCTTGGCATGAGAAAAAAAGATCGGCACTGATTACAAATTGAAAAGCGGATTAACTACATTAACATTAACTCGGGTTATAACGACATCTCAATAAACTGACATTTGGCCATAACAGTATTTTTGAATGTCTCTGCTCAAACTGACATCTGGATATATTTCACTATTTATTTTTAATAAACCAAAAGCTATCGCTATTAGTGCTACTAAAAAACCAAGAAAATTACGTGAATGAACGTTTTTTTTTGTTGAATATCTGAATTTCTAGAATGTAGAATGCAGTTTAAATATCCTTTGATGTTATAGAGCTGTCAATGTAATAGTCAGATATCCAGATATCTTATTATACAGTAGCCGAGATTGACATGTATATAATTGCCTGCTCTCGTCCTTGGTTGGGCATACCATATGCTCTCTAAATTTAATAATCACACAAATTCACATTCATTTTTTTAATAAATGCCTAATAAATTATAAATATCCGAGTCCAATAGATTATTTAAATTTAACGACACTCATCGGAGCTAAATGTACCAAGCTCTCCGTTAAGGTTGTTACAGTATATAAAGGTCAAGTCCAGTCAAGCAGCTTGTAAAGTTTAACTGAATGTTAATGCGATGATATATAAATATTAACATTTTATTATATAATAAAATTATTTTAATTTACATTCCATGTTAAAGTAGGATTTACTAATGGTATGCAACTAACTTGTTTGAACAATAATGATTCTAGTTTAAACCATCTGTATTTCAACATAAGGCCATACAAATTTAATTACTTGATTTTCATAACATGAAACTTTTAAATAGACCCGGCCGGCTTTTTTTTTTAAATTCTATATAAAAATTTTTAAAACACATCGGCTATTACAGCTGTCTTCATTATTTTTGCGACATTGGAAAATTATTGTTGACCGAATCGAGAAGTTTTTTATGTCGGCCGACATCAGTAACTTATTGATTCCGACTCGGTAACTCATCAGTTCGGTCGTTAAAAAATTTTTCAGATATCAAAAAAATAATGAAACAGCTGTAAAAAATATAAAAATTTGTCAGATGTCAAAAAAATAATGAAACGGCTATAAAAAGGATAAAAATTTTTTTAGAAGTTTTCAAATTTTGACTTGCATGGCCTAATACTGTAATTAATAAACTTTTCATGATATATTTTAATTCGATTAATGTATATATTTATTTTCAATATTTAAACATCAACTCCCTTTAACTCAGTTTTTAATTTTTCAATTTCGTTACTAAAATATTTTTTTAATTCTTCAATTGTGTTTTCTTCACTCATATTGTCTTCATTTTCGGATTTTACTTTTGCAAGCTTCTTAATTGCATCAGAAAGAAATGGCATTTGATCGATATTATCCCACTTATTATTTTGCACTCTTTTGATTATACTATGAAGCTCATCAAGACTAAATTTATAAAATCTACAGATATAAAATTATGTGAATTATTAATATTAATATACGTATTTAGAAAATCAAATGTTTTTTTTCAATAAAAATAAGAGATAATAATATTGATATTTACATAATTTCAGGAAACCAATTATTTTTTCTTCTTTGAGCAGGTAACATGTAAAATAGTTCAATTTCTGATAACATCTATTTTAAATCAATAATTAAAAGATTCTTTTTTTTAAATAAAATATACAATTAATAATAATTAAATTAAAAATTATTACCTTTGCCTTTTGAAGTAAAAATAATTCATTTTTGTTTGTTTCAGGAATAGCATTACCCAATAAACCAATGAATAAATTCATTAAATAAATTGTAGTAAAAAAAGAAAAGGAAATTATCAAAATTGCCAAAGTTAAATTTTCAGTCAATGTCCAACGTGATAAATAGGTCGAATCACCTATAAATAATTAATCAGATTATTAAGTATTATTTTTGATCGCCTCTAATAAATTATATAATGTTATATGTGTAGACTATTTTCCATATGCTCTTTCTATAAGCATTTACAGAAAGTTAACTTATTCAAAATGAAATGCATGGGCAATATTCGAAATAACATGCAGATCAATTAATTTATAGACAAGTAGTATTATTTCATCTTTTACTGTAGAATAATTTTTTGAAGAAAAAAATTAAAATTACCTGCTAATGTCATATATACAGCCAAAAAAGCAGAATATAGTGTTGAAAACATGTTTGTGGACGTATTTGGAAGTTCAATTAATGTAGCATTCTCAGAGACAGTGCCATTATCTAAAACAGAATAATATTCTGTTACAAGATTCCATGGATTATTTGGATCATCTGAATAACTAGAGTTATTTATGGAAAAATTGATTGTTGGTCGAAGCAAAATATATAAGGAATGTGAAAAGGCGAATACTATAACAAATAGTATTACTAAAAATGAAAAAATCTTTTGTGCAACCCCAATAATCATTGCAAAATAACCACCAAAAGTTTTAAAAGTACGAAAAAATAATAAAAATTTAATTTCAAGAAATAATATAGAAACTGTAGCGCCCCAGAGAGGAATTTCAGAGTACTTAAACCAAACGATAGAAGTATACACAGGAAATATTACTGCTATTACATCTTTAAATATAAAAGTTATATATTTTGTTAGTTTTTTTGATAATATTTATAAATTTTAAAAAATTTTAAAATCAAAAGTAACTAAATACAATACCAAACCAGTTCCAAGGATATCTAACCCATTGTGATGGATTATAAATGAATTGACGCCATTCAAAAAAGAGATGTAATTCACCAAGAATTATTGTTGCGATTAATAAATGTTCTTGTGTTTTTTTAGATAATTTGTCTTCTATAGTAGCAACTATTAAAAAACAAAACATAAAAATTGAATAAAAAGTGTAAATAGCCATAAAATAATATTTTCCATAAGCATCCCATTTGAAATTAATAAGAGCTTGACCATTATGCCACTTGTAAAGTTCAGAATATTCGTAATTAATAAAAGGACTAGAATCAGGAATAAATGCTTCCATGAAAAAATTATAATCACTATTATAAGAACTAAATTTTGGTAATGGAAAAATTAATATAACAGACTGATTCTGATCATCAGGTTTTTTTGAGAAAATTCTTTTTAAATAAATAAAAAATAAGCTTTTTTTAAATTTGTCTTTAGCTGATTCAAAAAATGGTTTTTCTTCTAATTCCTTTTTCAGAAAATCATAAAATGTGTGAATATTGTTTCGAAAACGCGTAATAAGTTTAGTAAAAAGTGATATAACAACAGGTTGTGGATAGTTTCTATGGCTCTGAAGATGTGATTTTGAGATGTGATTTTCAATTGCAGTATTTCTATTTGTACTTAGAGGAATAAGTGAAGTGTTTGATAAAAATTGGTTTAATAAGTCAGGAAACTTTACTGACAATTCTTCAATTTTTAAGGTAACAATTGTTAGTAATCCAATATTTGATAATAAGTTGATATCTTTTCCCTCTTCTATTTTTTTCTTAATGCATTGCATATACAATTTCTCCAACAATTTCTCCGTCATCATATAATCATTATTCTTTAAAAACCTATTTAAAAGTGGTTGTCCAAACATTGATAGTGTCAACTTATCGTCAATATAATTATTTAGCAATCCTTGAAAAGGATTATTCTTCTCATCGTTAAAAATTACATTTAAATCTTTGTTTTCACGATAACGAGTAATTGTTTTAAAATCTGGCCATAGTAAGGGACGTTCTTTTATATTATCAAGTAATCTACTGATGTATTTTTTATTTGCAATAAATAGTTTATAGTGATTTTTGTCTTCTTTATCTAGTATATCTCGTTGTTTTTTCTTTATATAATCTATATATTTTTGATTAAAAGGGAATCCAGATCCTCTATAATATCGCAATTTAATTTTATCTTTTGGTTTAATTTTCAAAATTGTCAAAATTATTAAGCCGATAGATGTAATCATTGCTAAATCTCCATTATCCAATAATTCACATTTATAAACATAGTTCTGGTTTTGATCGCTTAGAAGGTCTGCATTGATTTCACATTTATCTACAGATTCCCAATCCTCCTCAGAAGGATCAAATTTCGTAGCTTTCTTGGCCTCTATTACTACAGTTAATTTGCTGACTTTGCCTTGTGCGTCAATATCTTGTGTGTCTATGATTTGTGTTACGATCCATTTTACTAATAAATTTTTAGATTCATATGTCTGTCCTTTTTCATCTATATTGCTGTCAATTTTATCATTTTCATCTATTTCCTTTAATACATTTTGCAGAAAATTTTCTATTTGAGATTTTCTAGGTAGAGCTCTTATTTCACTACGATCTCCTAATTTTTCACGTAAATATTTGATCCATTGCTGCTTAGAAATTTTTTGGACCAAAATTTTTCTATCTGATACGACATAGAGTTTTTTATGTTTTAACTTTTTAAAATCTTCAGTGCCTTCATTTGAATCGGAAAGTTCTTTAAAAAAACTTGAGGCAGTGGGTTTATAGTCTTTATAATCTTCATATTGCTCAAGGTTGTAAGGGTCTCTTATTTCTAGACCATCATTTTCAAAAAATAAAAGTAATCTTTCTCCTTCATCGAATGAAATAAATTCCAAATACAATAAATCTGACTTTTTTTCATATTTGCCTGTTTAAAATTATGCACAAATTAATATAAATATCCTTTTTTGTATGAATAAAATTTAAAGAACTTACATTGTGATAAAAGCAACGAATTTTCTGTCAAATAAACAGAAATAGTAATTTTATTTTTTCTTGAACTACTTGAAACATCCAAAAATATTGCAAGTAAAGTGTTTTCTTCATTAAAAACACTAATCATATTTGTCACATTAAAGCGTGTCAGAATTTTATTTGATCCCAATTGATATTGTTTTTCAAATAGTAACATATTTAACTTCCATTGTGTTAATGTTCCATAGGTATCAAGAAGTATAAAAGTTTTTTCATTGGTACTTGTAAAATGATTCCACACGAAATTCGTAGGTTCTATGAAAATCGAATGATTAACCTTCCAACTGTCATTGTCATTGCTTAAATTTTTAACTGAAAATTTAAGAATATTTAGGTCATTATTTCTAGGTGTAAATGCTTCTACTACAAGATCGCCATTATCATAAAATATACAATCTCCATGCCAATAATTTTCGGTTGGCTCGTCTAGAGATGACATCGTTAGTTTTATTATTCTATTCTCTGTTTTAAGATCAACAATCACTTTAAAAAGAATAAATAGTTAAAATTTATTTCCGAATATTATAAACATTTATCAATTATTTATTTGTTACTAACCAATTCTTCCGTTACCAAATTCTTCACTGTCATTGTACAAATGTATTGCAACAAGCTTATCATTCGAAACCCCAGCTAAAACTGGGCACCACCACTTAGTTGTGGAAGTTCTCAATTTTAAATCCTCACAGATCTTTTTGACATTTCTTGAACGATCAAACTCAAAAGGTTGAAGTTGATCATTTAATTTCCATCCACAAATTGATTCATCTTCTTCGCTCCATGTCGCTGCGTACGTGTAATCCGGTGACAGCAAAAGTCCTTCAATTTTCTTGCCACTGTGTGGTTTAGATGGCTCAGATTTAATTTCAACCATTGTATGTAAATTTTTATCTTCTTCGCTCATTTTGTAAAGTACCTATCTCACGCTTTAAAACTAATATATATGTAATTTAATTTATTTTTTTAATTTAACAAAATAAGATTTGAATATATATTCGGGATTTATATATTTGTTCTTAAAAAAGTTTACCAGCCATTGGGACGTGGTTAGCCTTTCAGTGTAAAAATAACAAAAGTTTTGATACACGTATTTGCAAAAATGCTTGGTTTGAGTTGGTATTTTTAAAAAATATTTCGTAAATATTATTGCTTGACATTTATTTTTGGATGTTAAACTAAACAAACAATATTTGCCTGATAATGAAAGTTGAACCTAAATTCAGACATTTCAAGATGACGATATTCGAACCTCCGACGAATATGAAAACTAGTGTCATGACATGATCAAAGCAATCAAGCACATATATAGTACTATGACTTTCGTATTTTCTAATGATAACTGTGTAGTCCATATCAGATATAATCAACATCCCCCAAGTTATGTTGCGTCATTTAGTAAATTCCTATGTCTGATGAGATGATTAGCCTGTGGGAAAGATAGGCTAGACGCGTTATCGGTACAGATCAGGAGTTTAAAAATTTTTTTCGGGGCTTAACATTGATTAATAAACCATTTGGTGAGCAAATTTTGCATTAGTGACCAATTGTCTGCTTAATTTCGCAAATGCGCCGTAATGTTCCATAGTTAAATAACATATAAATACGTAGAAAAATTGAAGAGTTGATAAAAATAAAATATAATTCGCTAGTGTTTAGTACGTTTGTACGCACGAGAGAAATTATAAAAAAATATCGCTATTATTATCTTTCGATTCTCTATCCTGTTCGCTTTAAAAAAACAATTTTAATTTTATTTGTGTAATATTATCTAACATTTTGTTAAATTTATTCCTACGATACTTGACAATGACTTTGTTTTTTCCTAGCAGTTATATTGTTTTTCCGACAATAAATCATTTCCCCCAAAATTTTTTAGTTAATTGTTCAAAAACTCCACTATTAATTCTATAATTTTCATTTTGTATTATTCAATACTATAGCTATTAGGTGAATCCATTTAACACATTTTCTTAAATGGCAAAAGACGAAGATCAATCCCTGGAGAAAAAAATTTTCTCAAAGTTTTAATATAACAAAAGGCAGATATGTTAGTAAATAAAAACCGGAATGTGGCTATGTTAAGAAATATACAGTACTATTATTACTATAAAAAAAAAAAAAACATTCAGGCTTTTAATTTACAATTACTGCATCAGCCCCTCAAAAATTTGGAAACGGTGTATATAAATTGTAATAAATGAACAATTAATGAGCATTAACAAACAGATGTTAGTGGATACTGGATGAATTATCTATAAATTTAAAAGCCTGAATTTCTGGTTTTTAATAATGCTTCAAAAATCTAATTCTATCGTTAAAGCCGTAATGCTTCATACCTGATCAAATTTTCGTTATCTTGACCAAATATAAGTAATTTATATATAGATCAAATGTAGATTTAATTATGCTAAAATAAAAGCCATTGTCGTATATAATCAGTAAAATTTAAATGTTTACATGAAATATAATAAAAATTTTTAATTTGAATTATGGGTTTGTTGGTGAAAATTTGAGTGATCTTAGATATAATTTTGGCCTGTAATTTGAGATCTTCATTATGTATCAGGATTAAAATCTAGTTTAATATGGAATCAAGATCAGGTTTTAGTTAATTATTAGAAGCTGGTTGTTTTGGTGAAAGTTGGGTGTATTTTTAGAATTAGTTCTTTAATTTATAGATAAAGTTGCTATAATTGGTTTCATTTTATTGAATACTGTTAATAAAAATTCTGATTAAACATTGTTTATTATCAACTTAATAAAATAATACATTATTATCATAAATTTTATACGTAATATCTGAATAGCATAAATATAGTAATCTTTGCCTGCATTAATCACATGACATATGAATTTTCCCAACTTTATTTCACAAGAAATCATAAATTATGATTTATATGTTTTACCTAACCTTGATTCCTACTAGCACTAATTCTAAATTGATCAAATATATGTTGTTGGAAAGTGATTTTCGAGAAAATGAAGAATACCTGTAAACTGCTACTTTAGTATATGGAAAAAACATCCTACGATAATGATTCATAACAACAATAGTAAAGGTAGCAACTTAAAAACAAAGCATTAGCTAGGTTGTTCTGGTTTTTCGTTTTCTTGTTGTTCTTTTGTTATTTTTCCAGATCCCCAATATATTTTCCAAATTAAGAAACTAATTGCACAAATTACTCCTATACCTATAACAATAGGTGCAATTGCCCATAAAGGGAATGGAGATGAAGGTGGAGATGAAGAAGATGAAGGTGGAGATGAAGAAGATGAAGGAGATATAAGAAGATCTCGAGTATCATAAACACTAATTGCCCAAAGACCTCCGCAGTTTTGGGAGCTATTTCCTGAACAACTACAACTACAATATTCCGAATTTAATCGATTAAGAGTATAGCTACTAGCGTTAGCACAAAAACATTGTGTTCCCGCTTCTAATCCTGCATTATTATAACCACTTTCTCTACATTTTTCTATACAGTAGTCAACCGTCATATTAAGCGCATCCTTCATTTGAGTACCATCATCTTTAAATGTACCCGTAAATACTCTTTCGTTACAATGAGGGTGATCTGGAATACAATAAAGATATCGAGAGTCAACATATTTACTAGGATTACGAACAATCTGAATTTTTTCATTGATATTTGATCCATTAGTATAGTTATAATGGTTGTATGGATCAGATAATATTGTTTCATAAATAATGTAAGAATTTTTTCCACCACAATTATCAGTCGTATTATAAAAATAATTAACAGCATTTGCAGGACAATTAATATTACAATTATTGTCACTAGTATATGCTGTAATATCATTTCCACATCTACATTCACTTCCGTTACTTAACGCAGCATATTTAAAAGTATAGTCCCCACAATAAGCAACACACAACTCTGGATACATTGTCAGATTTTTACCCGAAATTTTTAAGTCCCAACCATTATAATAAGGATCGAGGCCTGCTAATTCAAGTCCATTTAACGTATCATTTGAACCTGGTTTTAAAGCATAACAACCTGGTTTTTGACTTGGGCCCAGCTCTGCTAGTAGACAACTGCTGGTGCAATTATATCCATCAACGGTACATTGATCTCTGGTAATTAAACTTTCACTTACTTTCCAATATTTGTTGTCTGATCGCCTTTGTTTATTTGTCATGTTTTTTTTTTATTTTTATTTAACTTTCACAATTTCCACAATCTCCCACTATCAAAAATTTATCCTTTGAGTATTATTGCCCAACTAGATGCGATTGTTTTTTTTCAGGTAAAATATGGAAACATGTGAGTATTCAAATAGAAATTAGAATAGAGATGTGATCCCGTATCAGCCACTTTTACTGTTGATTTTATAATAAATTAATATAAAGTTGTAAACAACTATCCGGATACTCGAATATTCATTTAATTTTAAATAAAAGGATAACAGAATCATATCTTTAAATTGAAAAATTCGATAATTATATGTTTTTTAAAATAATCGGAAAAATGTTTTTTTGCCACACAAATAAAGTTCTTGGGATTAGGAGCTTCATTAAATTGAGGTTACTTTATATTTCGAGATAATGAAATGCTGGATGTAGAAGGTGTCACTATTTGAAAATTGTAACTTATATAAATTTTGTGTATTTATTGCGGAAGAAACTCCTAATTTATTATCTAATTTATTATCTAATTGTACACAGTTATCTCATCGAATTAAACTTTAAGAGAAGGTGAAACGTTACCAGCACCCTGGTTCAATCTGTATACATTGCGTCTCTCTAGTTACCCCTTATTCGATTTGTAAAGTAGATAATATTGGTAGAATTTTTGTAATAAAGACAAACTATGAATTTTATTGCACTCTCACCAGCGGGGTTAAAAAAAATTTTTTTATTGCACGTATTAACATATATTCGTTTTTGGAAATTTGCATTACCTAATCTAATATGTTTGAGGGTAGCAATGAAGTGTGAATAGTCGGGTTAAAAAATTTTATTTCTTAATGTTATATAATATAGTAATTTTTAAGCTATAGAATTTAGAAGATTACTTCTGTCAATAAATATTAATGGGTTTTTATCAGTATGTCTTTAGTAATTGTAAACTGAATTAATAAGATTACGGGCTATAGCTAAACTAACATGCATATGTCATTTTCTAATTCAGTAATATCAAGGTGGTGTCATCCGTTGCGTGAATGTCTAGTGATTGAATCAAAGCACAAAATTCTATTGTAAAATACCGGAGGTTCCGGTTAATTAAGAAATTTCGACAGAATTTCTTAGCAATCGGAAAACTTCCGTTATTTATCATTAGAGTATACGATAATCATAAAGGCTGCATATCCAAATTCCGTTAGTAGAAACACGTCATGTCACGATTTTGTGCACTGGATTAACCGATGAGTTTGAGCATTGTTTGGTCATTTACTCTAAAATTTTGAGCATCGATGAAAAATTTTGCTGAATTATTCGAATGTTTATCGAATTTTTTAAAAAATTTTTGGCGTAATATAAATCACTAATATATAACCCTAAATATCAGAAAAGATAGATTTTTCATGCTGTGTTTTATAAATATCACTCATAATAGTTCCTGTGTCTGAAAATAAACGTTCACTTGGAATGCTTGTTCTAAAGTAACTGAAATTTTCGTTAATTTGAATTTTTTGTTATTTACTTTCGTAGATTTACTCAAACATTTTTAAATTTTTTCATGCAAACGTAATGTGCAAAATAAATCAATAACAATTATTTAAATTTTATGAACTTTCGGAATAGATACAGTTTACTAGCTCTTAAGACCCGGTCGGTGACCGGGTTTGAGTTCCTAATTTTTTGCTAATTCTTAGGTCTTAACATTATTA